>JAQQSV010000010.1:362119-567687 GCA_028646515.1 Pseudochirops corinnae | reverse complement strand
CCCCCCATTTTATAAATGAAGAAATCTGGCCCGAAGAGTTTCAATGACCTTCCAACGCCATTAGGCTCTGCCCTATGTGGCAGATCTGGGATTAGAACTCAGAGCCTCAGACCCCAAATCCAGCCCCCTTTCTACTTGTCTCAGATTGATTAAAAGAAGCTCCTGTGATTAACGTAGGAATGTTTCATGGGAAAAGTGGAAGATCCAGGAAATGTCTCAGGAAGGGAAGAGTGACGGGCTGATAGAGGAAGGCCATTCCAGGCAAAACCCGGGAGAGCCATGACAACAGTGTCTGTGGTGCCCCCACCGCTGGGAGGGTCATTTCCCTGTTTCCAAAGTACAGGCTGTCCTGGGGCTGAGTAAGGGAGGGAAGGAGCAAAGAACTATATGCTAAAAATACCCCCACTCCCCTCTACATCATTTCCTGGCCCCAGAAGCTTCCCCTCAGCTGAAGGACAGGCCACGCCCTGGATGGGGGCTCTGGGCAGCCAATCACAGCCTCCGGGCCAAGCTGTATCTCCCAGATTGCCAGAGTTCTGGGGATTAAATCAAATGAATCTTTTTCATTAATTTGCGTACTGTTTTGACTTTAAATCTATAACACACAGGAAAGGAAATAAATTGATATACTAAAAGTAATAGCTTAAGATTGCTTTAGGGCTCTACAGCCATACCTTTGGCATAGGGAGCAAGCATGATTGCACCCATGTTACAGGGGAGGAAACTAAGTTTTGGGGAGGTAACGGTGCTTTGGTCACATGGCTCTTAGCCTCAAGCCCAGGTCCAGCACACAGACATGTTCTGATTTGTGCAAAACACTGCAAATGTTCTTTCAGGGAAAGAGGTAGTGTAGAGGAAGAGGAAGGAGGAAGATGTGCCTGCTTAGAGGAAGTCAAAAGTGAAGGAATTAATGTTGTTAAGGAGACATGTGGTTCAGGGCGTAGAGAACAGAAGCTGGAGATAGAAAAGGCCTCAGTTCAAATCCCACCTCGGACATTTACTAGCTGTATGACCCTGGGCAAGTCACTTAACTTCTCTTGTCTTTTTTCCTTGTATATAAAATGGAAATAATAATAGCACCCAGTTGCTATGAAAAATATTCTCTCTCTCTTTCTCTCTCTCTCCCTCTCTTCCCCCCGCCCTCCTCAGATTCCAGTGCCACTTCTAACACACAATGTGACTATGTCTACCTCTATAAATACAATTATTAAGAGCTTCCCTTCTCCTGTCTTTCTCTACAGATATGGGTTGGGGTAGATACGCTCTGAGGTCCCTTCCAATGCTGAGATTCTACAATAAACCTCTTTTCTCCTACTACTTAACCCTGAGTCATCTTCAAAAATCCTTTGACATCCTCAGCCATAATTCCGAGTTGATGGAACACAAGTTTCATCCATGGGTAATGTTTCTTATGCCCATCCATCCATCAATCCAGTCATCCATGCACAGGAATTTCATGAACATTTAACTATGTGACACAATGTATGAGGCCGGCCCTAAGGGAAGTGCTATGAGGTTCACAAAATGTGGATAAGACGTGGTCCCTACCCTCACACAGCTTACAGTTCAGTAAGAAAGATAAGACAATGGACACAAAAGACTTGAAGTTTTGGTGTTTTTTAATCCATTAAAAACACCAGTTGCATAAGTAAAGGATAGAGGACACCTGGATTAGTCAGTGATTCATGTTAAAAAAAAAAAAAGATTTGTGGGTTTTTACTGACCTCAGGCTTGCTGTGAACCAACAGTGTGATGTGGCAACCAGAACAATTCATGTAATCTTAGGCTTCATTGACAGAAGCTTGATGTCCAGAAGGAGGAAGGTTGATAGATAGTCCCAGTGCCCTTTATCCTAATAATTATCCTAATTATTTCTGAGAAAGAGAAGAACTGCTTGATGTGACTCCAATGGTAGGAAGTCAAGTGCTAAGGATACAAAGAAAGGCAAGAACAGTCCCTGCCTTCCAGGAGCACATGATCTAATGGGGGAGATAACTTGCAAACACCTCTCTCTCTTTCTCTCTCATATATAGATATAGATGAAGATATATACACACTCATATAAACATGCATATATACATGTACACACATATACACAGAAACTTTATGTAGAAAATGTTTTATATAATATATTTATAGGATATAGAAATAACATATTTTTATATTAATATGTTTATGGGATATAGAAATATTTTACATAGAAAGATATATTGTGTATATATGTATTATATATGCACATATGCCTGTATTTATCTAAACACATGTATGTATGTATGTTTTTCTAATTGGAGGCAAAGTTCAAGGCAGTGGGTTTGAGGGAAAGGGGATAGAGACCAGAAAAATCTTGTCGAAGGAAGGATTTGAACTGAGTTTTCAAGGAAACTGAGCTGTTGCAGAGAGGCTTATTTTGGCTCATTGTAAAGGCATGGGTTGCCTCGTGACATAGCGATCTCCCCCTCTCTGGAGGTGCCCCAATCAGAAGCCTGATGACTGTCTTGTTTGAGGGCTGTAGAAGGGGTTCCTACACCAGAGAAGAGGACGAACAATCAGTTTCCAAATCACCAACTCCATGGCATGTTTTTACTAGACTGAAAAATGTTCACTGTCAAAAATCTCTACTTTTCAAAGCCTTGAAAGGACTGTCTCCTTCTCCTTATCACCAGCTTCAGCTTCTTCCGTCTTCCAAGCTCTGCTGCCCAAGATCCTGAAGAGCCTGAGACACAAAATTTTGGTCATTCTCAGCCTAAAGAGTAGCTTAGGTTGGGGACTATGTTGGACAATGCTAAGGTCCCTTCTCGAATGAACTTTCTGTGTTCTGAGTGCCCTTCTAGATCTGACATCATAGATTCTACATTCTAAGCTTTAATAGTCTTTGTTCTAAAGGGCTTTCCAGGTCTGATATTCTGTTGTTCTAGAGAAGTTGCCATTTCCTATTTCTCACAGCTCCAAGTTCCTCTGAAGTCAATGGATAACGTGGGTGTTGGAGAACAATACCTCCTGTATGTAGGGTTTGCTCTAGGCCTGACTGACTCATATTCCAAGATGGTCACAGTGAGGGGAGGCTGGTATCTGGAATGGTGAAGTATGGTCAGAGTTAGAGTGCCCAATCCAAAGTAGGCCAGATGGATACCAGAGTGCCAAGCCACTAGGCAGTATTTGCAGCCCACTGCTCCCTGGGAAAATGCCCCAAGTGCCCCCAGTCACATGGCCTAGTGCCCACTGGAGCATTCCCTGCCCTGAATTGGGCCCATGTACTAGAGGCCAGAGGGCTTTAGGCAGCAGGAGCTAGGGAGGGGTCGAGACCAAATGCCCAGGTTGGTTCAAGCCCAACTGGATGGAAGTCCTTGGCTGGGCATCTCCCCAGCTTTGAACGTGTCTGGCTGGTTTTGGGCAAGGGTTATTTCTCAGCCCTTGGCTGGTCCTGAGATGGAGAGACCTCTGGGCAGAGCTGTTCAGAGCTGGCCTGTTTTCTGGCCAATCCCATTCTGGACACCATTGGGATATTCTCCCAGAATGCTGCTGATTGTCAGTCCTTTCTTGTCTTCGCTGCCCCACCCTCCAGTTCAGCCAGGTGTTATTGGTTGCCTGTTGCCACCTGAAGGGCTTGAGCCAGCTTTACTGGCATTGGCTTTTGTCCCACAGGAATCATCCAAAACCTCAAGAGCCAGGGCAGGTGATGGCTTGAGTGATCAAGGCTGGCGATGGTTCCATTGTCTGCATAATAGTAACTGACATGTATATAGTACTCTCTGGTTTACACAGTGCTTTACAAAGCACATCCACTATCTCTTTCAGTCTTCACAACAGTCCTGTGAGGGAGGTAGCACCAAGACCATTATCCTCATTTGACAGGTGAGGAAACTGAATCACAGAGAAGTTAAATGACTTTCCCAAGACCACACTGCCAGTGGCAGAGTGAGGATCCTAAGCCAGAGTCTTCTGTCTCCAGATTCAGTGTTCTTTCTAATTAATATCGGGCTGCAACTACAATATTACGGTCACCTCTAGGTGCTCCTATGTTAGGAGGGCCACGGCCAAGCTGGGGCATGTCAAAATGAGGAAGGCTGGGATGGAGAAAGGAGGAAGTCACATGAGGATCTAGGGATGCTTACCATGGAAATAAAAAAATGAAACAGCATTTATTAAGCATCCATTGTGTGCCAGGCATTGTGCTAAGTACTGGGACCAAAATCAACCCCTGCCCTCAAAGGGCTTATATTCTAATGGAAGAGACAACATGGAAATAGGATACATACACAATATATACAGATAAATCAAAGGTCACTTTGGAGAGGAAGGCATTAGTGTCTGGGACGGCTGGGAAGGGTCTGCAACAAATAGTGGGATTTAGGCTGAGTCTTGATGAAAGCCAAGGACGGGTATCATTGGTGGTGAGCAAGATCATTCTGGGCCTGGAAGACAGCCAATACAAAGGCATGGAAATGGGAGATGGAGTGTTGTATGAGAGGAAAACCAAGTGGGTTAATATGGTTGGATTGTAGAGATTGGAAAGGAAAGACAGATTGTAAAGAGCTTTAAGTATTAAAAAAAAGAACTTTACATTAGCTCCTGGAGGTAATAGGGAGCCACAGGAATTTACAGAATGGGGGGGAGAGGTATCATGGTAAGAGCTGTGCTCACGCTGGCAGCCTTGTAGAGTTTGGCTTGGAATGGGAAGACAGTTGAGGCAGGAAGATAGCTAGCCTTTGTATAATACTTTAAGGTTTTTGAGGCACTTTTCATGTTAACTCATGTGATCTTCACAACAACTCTGGGAAGTGAGCACTATTATCATCCTCATTTCATAGATGAAGAAACTGAGGACAAGAGAGGTTAAATAGTAAATGTATGAGACAGGATTTGAACTCAGAGCTTCCTAATTCTAAGTTCAGAGCTCAATCTGTTGTTCCACATAGCCGTGTAATTGGAGCAAGTAGGATGCACTCAAGAGATGTTGTGAAGGGGGAAATGATATTATTTGGTAACTGATTGGATGTGGAGAGTGAGCCAGGGTAAGGATTTGATGATGATGAGCTTTGACATCTGGGTGACTGAGAGGATAGTGGTGTCCTTGACGGTAAAAGGGAAGTTTAGAAGACAAGAAGTTTTGAGAGGAAAGAAGATGAGAAGAGAAGGGTTAAGGGGAACATGGTTCTGATCATCCCACTCCAGAAGGGCTGTCCTGGGGAGGAGACTGCAGACTTGGGCCATTTGACTCTAGCGGGCAAAAAGAAAGAACTGTGGGTGGGAGTCATGGGGACTCATATTTCAGTTCAGTATTAGGAGAAACTTCGATCAAAGCTGGATCAAAGCTGGCCGACTGGCCCCACCCCTGCTCTAACCCCGATGTGGTCAGGCAGCTGTCTTAGACTAGCTCCCCTCAGTCTCCAGCACAAAGTACTACATCTAGTAACTACTTAATCAGTTTGTGTTGAATGATTCAGTGAGTATACAAAGGAAAAAGCTGCCTTGAGAGGTGCTAACTGGTTCCCCATTTTAAGGTGACAGAATTTAGAGTTCAGAGGCATCTTAGAAGCCATCTAGTCTTTTATTGTTCTTCCATTGTGTCTGACTCTTTTTGACCCCATTTGGGATCTTCTTGGCCAAGATACTGGAGTGGTTTGACATTTCCTTCTCCAGCTCATTTTACAAATGAGGAAACTAAGGCAAACAAGGTTAAGTGACTTGCCCAGGGTCACACAGCTAGTAAGTGCTGAGACCAGATTTGAACTGGTCTCAGAAGGATGAGGAGTCTCCCTAACTTCAGGCCCAGCACCCTATCCACTGTACCACCAGTCCAACCTCCTTCTTTTATAGCTAAGGAAACTGAGGCCTAGAGAGATCACAAGACTTACTTACGTCATGCAGATGCTACGTGGTACCAAGAAAATCTGATCCAGGTCTCCAAACTCCTGTGTTTTCCACTGCCCTGTATTCCCTCCCTGCAGGTTTTCAAGGAGACTCAGGAACTTGTCCAGGGATAGTGCGGGGGGATTTCTGTCCCAATATAGCTCTGAGATGCAGTCACCAGGCTCTCTGACTGTGAGGTGTGCTCTTCCTCCTCTCCTGCCCCTGAACCCTTCAGTCATCCTCAGGTGCTCTTTCAGAGCCTCTGGCGTGCAGAGGCCTGGAGAACAGAGTTGCAGCAGAACGTCTGCTGGACTGGGAGTCACTGCAAATCCTGCCCCTGCCCCTTACCACCTATGTGTGTAATGTCACTTGACTTCTCAGGGACCTTCTTTTCCTCATTTATAAAATGAGGGGATTGGACCAAATGTTCTCTAAGGGTTTTTCCAACTTGAAATCTATGATCCTCAGAATCAGGCTTAATAGACTTAAAAAGATTGTGAAGGGAAGACAGACAGTGCATACTATGGCCCCCACAAAGGGAACACACAATAATCCCAGCCTGGGGTGGCCAGGAACTGCTTCTTAGAGGAAATAGAACTTGACTTGAATGAAAGGGGTTACCTGCGGTGAAGGAGAGGCCAAGACAAGGAGGTGGAACTGAGTTTTCCACGTTCAGGGAACAAGGAGTTTGACTGGAGTGGAAGTTTTATATAGGGGAAGGAAACAGAATTAGTGTCATCCCTTCTGATACTGGAAAGGTAGAGAAAGCCCAGATTGTGGAAGCCAAGGACTATGCTTTGAAACTTTTAAAGGTAGAGTAGAAAAAGTACAGTATTTATTGTCAGAAGGCCTGGGTTCGTGTCTAAGTTTTGGCCAGTCCAGCTGTCTAAGTGACCTTGGACAAGTCACTGCATCTGGGGAATGCCATCTTAGCTGCAATCTCCTTATCTGTAAAATAGGAATAATAATACTTGTACCACCCACCTCACAAGGGAGTTGTGGGAATCAAATGAGATAAAAGATATAAAGTGTCTTATAAACCATAAGGCTCTATTTATCATTAGTCAGAGGACCTGCTGTGGTAGTATCACTCTGGTCTCCTGCTGCTTAGATTGTCACAATTAAGAGAGTCAAGAGGGTATAACTTTTTTTAAAATCTTGTACTTTTTCCAATTACATGTAAAAATAATTTTTAACATTCTTTTTTTAAAATTTTGAGTTCCAAATTCTCTCCTACCCTCTTTCCTCTCTGCCCCTCACGAGAAGGCAAGTAATTTGATGTAGGTTATACATGTACAGTCATGCAAAATATATTTCCATATTAGTCATGTTGTGAAAGAAAACACAGACCCCTCCCCAATTAAAAAAAAGAAAAATAAAGTTTTTAGAAAAAAGTATGCTTCAGTGTGCACTCAGACTCCATAAGTTCTTTCTCTGTAGGGAGATAACATTTTTCATTAAACATTTCATAAGACAATTAAGAATTGTCTTAGATCACTCTGTTGGTGAGAATAGCCAAGTCATTCACAGTTGATCATCATACTATATTGCTGTTACTATGTACAATGTTCTGCTGGTTCTGCTCATTTCACTTTGCATCAGTTCATGTAATTCTTTCCAGGTTTTTCTAAAAGCATCCTACTCCTCAGTACTTATAGCACCATAGTATTATTCTATCACAATCATATACCACAACTTGTCCATCCATTCCCCAACTGATGAGCATGAACTGAATTTGCAATTCTTTTCTATCATAAAAAGAGCTTCTATAAATATTTTTGTACATATAGAAATTTTTCCTTTCTAAAAAAATGTCTTTGGGATACAGACCTAGTAGTGGTATTTGCTAGATAAAAGGGTATGCACAGTTTTACAGCCCTTTGGCTGTAAAAATTCCAAATAACTCCCCAGAATGGTTAGATCAGTTCCCCACTCCACCAACAGTGCATTACTGTCCCAATTTTCCCACATCCCTTCCAACATTTGTTATTTCCCTGTACTGTCATATTAGTCATCCTGATTGGTGTTAAATGTTAAATGCCCTCAGAGATAGCTGACCAAGCACTAGACTTGGATTATAGAGACCCAACACAACACTCCAGATGTAGTCTGAACAGGGTATAATATAGTGGGATTATCATTTCCCTTGATTTAGAGATTATACTTCCATACTAATGCAGCCTGTCACACTCTTGACTCATATATCAGAAGTGTTCTGGAGCCAGCTATTATCAGCTTTGAGAGCCAATTGTTAAATTTTCAATGTGAGCAATACACCTTGGAAATCAACAAATACTATAATTCAGGCTTGAGTTGTTGTTTTGTTGGTTGTCAGTATAGACTAAAGAAAATGATGGAGAAAATGTCAGTAATGCAAATTCAACTTAAAAATGTGTTAAGTGTTCAGAGGTTCCTCCCAAGAAAGCTGGCTGTTAAACATTTGCCAGTATACACCTTTTCATGTTGAGCCTGCAGTCCGCTAAAACTCCCAAATCTTTTTTACAGAAGCAATCACCCTAGTTACATTTCCCCATCCTGTACTTGTGCCATTGATTTTTTGAACCCAAGTGCTAAACTTTACATTTATCCTAATTAAGTTTAATTTTGCTGGAATCAGTCCATTGCTCTAAATCAGATGTGAGAAACTGGCAGTCTTGAGGCCACATGTAACCCTTTAGGTCCTCCAGTTCGACCCTTTGACCGAATCCAATTTTTGGTCAGGATTCAGTCAAAGGATCACACTTGAGGACCTAGAGGGCCACATGTGGTCTCAAGATCTTGAGTCCCCCGCCCTTGCTCTAGATTATTTAAACACTTTGGTACTGTCATTTGACTACACTCTTGCTTTTCACTTGGTGTCATCTTCAAATCTGATACATTTGCCATGGGATCATCGAGTTAGAGTTAGAAGGGACTTTAGAGGATCATGAGATCAGAGAGTCAGAGGATTTAGAATTGGGATGAATCACAGAAGTCATTAAGGCCAATGCCCTCATTTTTACAGATGATCAAACTGATTCTCAAAGAGGTTGAGTGATTTGCCCAGAATCACATAGATAATATGTGTCTGGCATAGAACTCAAACTCAGGTTAGCCCATCAGTTAACAAGCATTTGTTAAGTGCTTACTATATGCCATGCCTGGCATTCTAAGCACTGGGGACACCAAGAAAGAAAAGAAAACCAGTCCCCATTTTCAAAGTGCTCACATTCTAATAGAGAAAATATGTGAAAAAAAATCCACCCCAAACATACAAGATAAGACAGAACAAGTTAAATGTAATCTCAAAGGGAAAGATCAGCAAGGGGTGAGGAGAAGATGAGAGAGGAGAATGGGAAAAGCCTCCTGAAGAAGGTAATATTCGAGCTGAGTATCGAAGAAAGCCAGGCAAGCGAGGAGGGAGAGAGGAAGCCCAGGCATGGGATATGGACAGTGAAAAGGCAGAGAGTCAGGAAAGGGAGTGGCTTATGTGAAAAATAACAAGGCCAGTAAAATTGGATCACAGAGTATGTGGAGCGAAGGAAAGTGTAAGAAGATTAGAAAGGCAAGGTAGGAAAGGGCCAGGTTGTGAAGAGCTTGGAATGCCAAACAGAGGATATTCTATTTGTTCCTTGAAGTAATAGGAAGCCACTGGAGTTGAGTAAATAGAAGGATGACATAGTCAGACCTGCATTTTAGAAAAAAAAATCCCTCTGGGCATGGAGATCAGACAGATGGATATTGCAAGGTGATAAGAGCCTACACCAAGATGGCGGCTCTCTTGGTGAAGAGAAGGGCTCACATATGAGAAATGTTGTGAAGGTAGAAACGACAAGACTTGGCAACAGATGGGATGTATGGGGTGAGTGGGAGTGAGGAGTCAAAGATGACAATGAGGTTGGTAGCTTGGGTAACTGGGAGGATGGTAGTGGCTGCATTAGTAATAGAGAAGTTCAGAAGAGGGGAGTGGGGTTTGGCAGGAAAAGATGAGGAGTTCTGTTTTAGACACGTTGAGTTTGAAAGCCCAGGACATCCAGTTAAGATGTCCAGAAGGTAATTAGTTGTTGATGTGAGTCTAAAGATTGAGAAAGAGGTTAGGATTGGCTATATGGGTGTGGAATGATCTGCATAGGGACAGCTGCACAGCACAGCCAATGGCTCCCAGGCCTGGAGCCAGGAAGATCTGAGTTCAAATGCAGCCACAAGCACTTACTAGTTATGTGACCCTGGGCAAGTCATTTAACCTTGTTTGCCTCAGTGTCCTTATATGTAAAATCAACTAGAGAAAGAGATTGAAAACCACTCCAATATCTTTACCAAGAAAACCATAAAAAAGAGGCATAAAGAGTCAAACACAACTGAAAACAAAACGACTAAACAACAACAAAAAATTCATTTGAACAGAGATGATAATTTAACCCATGGGTGCTAATGAGATCTTCTCATTTGAAGTCTGCTGTTCATTCACTGTACACACTGTCTATACTTTCTTCTAGGTCACTGATAAAAGTATTAAACAACACAAGACTAAGGACAGATCTCATGCCACTTCCAGGCCTCCCTCCAAGCAGATATCGACACTTAATTACTACTCTTTACCAGCCATTTAATTGCTTCTGAATCATTTTAATTATATTATTACTTAGCCCATATCTTTCCTTCTTATCTATACATATAGCATTTGACAGTCAAATCCAATACTTTGCTGAAATCTAAGTCTATAGCACACCCCTGGCCTAGTCTCTCTGAAGACATGCTAGCTCTTAGTGATTACTGCTTCCCTTTCTAAATGCTCACAAACCATCCCTTTAATAATACATTTTAGAGTTTTCCCAGGGATTGAAGTCAAGCTCACTGACACTTTGAAAATCAAAAACCCAGAACTTTTGCTGATCTCCAACCTTCAGCTAGGTGGAAAGAGTGTTGGGTCTAGAATTAGGTAGAACTGAGTTCAAATCCAACTTCAGACTTGTTAACTTTGTGCCCCTAAACAAATCACTTAACCTCTGTCTGCCTCAGTTTCCTCACCTGTAAAATGGGGGTAATAATAGCACCTACCCTACAGAGTTATGAGGATCAACTGATATAATATCTGTACAGCGCTCAGCACAGTGCCTAGCACATAGTGGCGCTTGATAGATGCTTATTCCTTTCCCTCTCATTCTCCGTAGTATTTTAAAGGTCACTGATAGTAGGTCAGCAATCCTGTCTCTCAGTTCTTTGAGCATATAGTTTATTCATGCCTGATTATTTGAAATCAATGAGGGCCACTATGTGTTTCACTTATTATTTCCTCATTTATGTTGGGTTTCATCTCTGGTAACCACTTTTGTGCTTACCTTCTGAGTCCAAAAATCATTCTTCTTGGGAACTGGGTTAGAACCATAGCTTGGTCTCCTGTGACTTTGGGCAATTCGCTGTTCTTCATATTCTTCAATTCTTTCACCTGTAAAATAGTACTTTACCTACCTCACATGGGTTGTTGTGGGAAGAGCATTTTGTAAACCTTAAGCTGCTACAGACAAAGTAATAATGGCAGTGGTTATCACTGTTATCTCCCAAGGTTGTTCTGAGAATAAAATCAGAGAATGCATATAAAGGTACTTTGTAAACTTTTAATCGATAAATTGAGCCTTTAGCTAAAAGCTCAGAATCTAGTAGGGAGGATAAAGCACGTTCACCAGTAATTGTATCACAAGCCAGAAAGCGATGAGTACATAAGAGAGGGACAGCCAGTGCTTTGGGAGGTTGAGAATTCCAGAGTGAGAAGGCCCTGCAGGAAACATGTAGTCCAACCCTTCCCCAAAGTAAGAGTTCTCCATATACTGTTAATGGTATGTGATCTTCCAGTCTCTGCACACCTCTAATGGTGGAAGCTCACCATGCCCTTAGTCTACCTCTTAACCATTGTTGGACAGTTCTCACAGTGAGGAAGTTCCTCCTTATAAAGGATAGAAATCTGCCTTGCTATATCTGCCACCTATTCCTCCTGGTCTTGCCCTCAGAATAACCCTAATCTTTCTCAGATTCTCAGTCAAGCAGAAAAACCCTAACCTTTCTTCCTCATGAATTTCCCCCTCAGATAGTTGATAGGAGCATCAGTTCAGATCTGGCCTCAAATCTAGCTGTGAGACCCCGTGCAAATCATTTAACCCTATTTGCCTCAGTTTCTTCATCTGTAAAATGAGCTGGAGAAAGAAAGGGCAAACTACTCCAGTATCTTTGCCAAGAGAATCCCAAATGGGGTCAGGGAGAATAGGAAACAGCTGAAAGGACTGAACAACAACAACAAATCTGAAGACAGACAATCACATCTTCTTTGAGTTTTTCTCCTTCTGGTTAAGCATCCCCGTTTCTTTACTTGGTCCTATAATGGCTTGGTCTCTAATCCCCTCACAGTCCTCCAAGTTACTCTTCATAAAAGAGGGAAGGATGTGGGTTAGGAACAATCTAGGAAGGCTTCAGGGAATAGGAACCATTTGAGCTGGACCTTGAAGGACCAGGAAGATGAATAGAGATTGTAGACTCACAGAAAGTTAGTACTGGAAAAGACTTTAGCCACCACCTAGTAGATCCCTTCATTTTATTGCTGAGAAAATTGAGTTTTGGAGAATGGAAGTGATTTGACCAAGGTCACACAGCTAGCAAGCGGCAGAGCCTGGATTCAAACAAGGTCTACTGATTCAAATGGAGTCCTATTTCCATCATATCACAGCTCCCTGGAAGGTAAGGAATCGGTCAGAGGTGGAGGGAATGTGGATAGGAACAACTGATCCTGACACAGGAAGGCATTGGACACATTTGAGAATAGGTCTCTGGGATAAGGAGAGAGCACTGTATAGACATGTATGAACAAAATGATGTGCTCTGTCTCCAAGACCTCATAGAATGGGATTTTACCTTTCTTTGGTCAGGCTAGGAAATGGAAAATGGTCTCTCCCAACAATATTGACCTAGCTACCTCTTGCCCCATCTAGATTCTCTCTTGCTGGAGCAGGGAAGAAGGCTGAGAAAAAGGATGTAGATCTGGGACTTTAATCCAGGCTGCTCTAGAAACCAATAATGCTGAGCTCAGCGTCTGCTCATGGCCCAAGGAGGCTGATTATTTTTAGATAAGATGAAGGCAAGGGGATCACAGTGTGTGTGTGTGTGTGAGAGAAAGAGAGAGAGAGAGAGAGAGAGAGAGAGAGAGAGAGAGAGAGAGAGTGTGCTGCTGATGAAAACTGGTACAGGCAGCTATTGAAGGGGGGGAGGCCAGAGCCCAGCAAGGATCTCCTGCCCTGTGTTTCTAACCCCTGAAATGGAAAGGGACACTCATGAACATGTTGCAAGGTGTGTGTCCTGGACCAGCCTAATCTTCAGAGGCAGAGGGAGGTGACTTTTGTGGGGCAGGGTGGGATGGAGGCTTGAGGGGTGCCCATCACCCCCTGGTTGGGTGGAAGGGAAGACACCTTGGCTGAGATTCTGTGATAAAGAATTATACAGTAGTTGGGCAAGGCTAGGGAGAGGAGGGAGCAAAGAAGATAGACCTGGGCACCAACATTGGCTCATGGGTAACTTTCTAGGAGATGAGGGCACAATGGATAGCTGGAGACTTAGAGGAAGAGAAGGCTGATGTGTACCCCCTCAGGGAGCAGGTACCTATTTCACTCATAGACTCAGGGAATGTCAGAGCTTGAAGGACCCTTAGGACATAGAATGTTGGCACTAGGAGGGACCTTAAAATATAAAGAACTAGAAGAGAATCATAGAATCATGAAGTATCTTAATTGAAAGACATGTTGATTATTATCTAGTCTACCCCTCTCATTTTAGCATTCAAAGCTCAAATGGGGAAATTAACTTGCCTGATGGAGGTAATAGCTGAGCTGGGTCTAGATCCCAGATCTCCTGGCTACTCATTCAATGCTGTTTCCACAACAGGAAATTCTCTCACGTGGGACTGTAAGGAACCTTAGAGACTGCTTCTGATTCCTCCCACAATTATTCGCAAATTAGTTGCATTGTTCCTCTGAAAGTGCCTAGGACTGGTAGGAAGGAAACCCAGGTTCCAACTCTACCACTAATTCTTGGCATGACTGTTGGTTGATAAGATACTACCCCTTTCCGGGTCTCAGTTTCCTCAAATATAAAATATGAAAATTGTACCAGGTGCCCTCCAAAGCCTCTTCTACTTTTGGTCTTCTGTATCCTCTTGTCTTGTCTAAACCTATCATTTTACACGTACGCATGTATCTGTGTCTGGGCATAAGTATGTCCTGTGTATATGTGAATTAATCCGTATTCTATGTATACTGAATGGATGCATGTACACATGGAGGCAGGCATACTCCCAGATAGGTGCCCATGGCCCCCTAACACATCAGACACTACCTGTGTCCAAATGGCTAGGTTTCTTAATCTCTCAGCCCCAGTGTGTTTATCTGTAAAATGGGAATCATGACATGTTCTGCCACACTTAACCTCACAAGGCTATTGTAAAGCACAAACAAAATCCTGTCTATAAAACACGCTGCAAACTTTGCGGCATTTCATCAGTTATTGTTACTACCCTGAGAAACACACAGTTGCTGCTTGGACCAGAGAGCCAGGGGAGAGGAGAATGACTCAGAGCTTCCTTCCTGCCCATGTGTACATGTGTGTGCTCCCTCTCCCCCCAGCTGTTGGTGCTTTCCTGCTGAACTTACCTTGTATTGACGTGGCATATTTTGAATATACTTATAGAGGGGGTCCCAAAAGTCTTAGTACTATTGTAAGATTGAATTTAAAGTAAGCTTTAAATTAAAGCTTTTAACTAAACTAAGATTTTTGCCTATTATCTTCCTCAACAGAATGTTAGTTCCTCGAGGGCAGGGACTATTTTTTCCCCTTTGTATCCTCAGTACCTAGCCCAGTACCTGGCACATAGTAGGTGTTTAATGAGGGCTCACTGATTGGCTGATCGATTGCTGCCCTCTCTCCCTATACCAGCAAAGGTCAAGCATTTGGGGGAGCAATGTGGGGCCCTGTGGTACAGTGGAATGAGTTCCAGACGGGAGTCAAGAGAACTAGGCCTACATGCAGGCTCTGCCACTCTCTAGTTGTGTGAATTTAGGCAAGCCCCTTCATCTCTCTGGGCCTCAGTTTCCACGTTTGTAAAATGAAGACAGCAGTACTTGCCAATACCCACCTCAAAGGGTGGCTGGGACAAACGCTCTCTGTAAAGTTTCCAGCACTAAAGGCAATGGGGTTGTTAGGATTCCTGGTGTCCTCCGGGGTCCAGAAACCCTCTGGGTGGGTGAAAGCAGGAGGATGGAAGGGGAAGGAGGGAGGAGGCTCAGCGTAAGCCAGCCTGGTTAAAGGCGCCACTGGGCCGGAGGTCGGGAGCTTCCTTGATTCCGGGCAGCCGGCAGGCGGGTGCTGGGGAGGCGAGGGAGCCCATTTATCACCGTCTGGGCAGGAGAGGGAGCTCTGGCGGGCGGGCAGAGGCCGCCGAGACTGTCCATTAACTCAGCAAATCAGATTACGTCAGGGAGCCATTAGTGTAAGGCTGTCACCATGGCAACAGGCCCAGCACTCCGACCCTGCCTGGTCACCAGCTATTAACTTTTTAACCATCTGTGGTAGGGGATGGCCTTTCCCCAACACCAACCCCTCCCCCCCATACAGGTCCAACATCCCAACTCCATCCCCAAATGGGGGCCAGGCTATTAGCTTTCCACCTGCTCCTGTCTGGCATCTAGAATGGGGCAGGATCCCCTAAAGAAGGCAAGAAATCAGACTAGGCATTAGCACACCCTCCCCAGAGGGAAGAGAGCAGCAGGCTGGAGGGAGGTCAACCATAGCAAGAGAGGCAAGCTGGGAATGTCCAAAAGATGGCCAGCTGGGAGCAGAGGGCACTGAACCTGAAATCAGGAAGCCAGATCCCTCCTCAGACAGTGGCTACGTGATCCTGGCCAAGTCTCTTGTCTTCTCTCTGAGTTTCCTCATCCAGAAAATAAGAGGTTGGGACTCTCTGGTCTCTGGGGTGCTTTCCAGCTCTAAATCTCTGATCGTCTAGGATTGGAACCCATGAGGTTGGCACCTAAGCTAGTCCAGGGGAATAGGGATGGGCATGTGGGGAGCTCTGAGGGCAGCTGGGAAAGACATACTAGAAAGTGCTCTGGATGGGAGGTCAGGAGATCAGGAGATCAGGGGATCAGGGTTTCACTCTCTGTTCTCTCACTTTACTATACTGGTGACTGTGGGGAGCCACTTGACCCAAACCTCTTCTTCATTTATATACAATAAATAAAGGGTCTGTGATTTTAGCAGTGGGTGGGAACTCTTAGAGTGGGAGGTCCCTCCACCCAATCAAACAAAAACCAGTCAGTGGCTTAGTAAATAAGTCTTTGGAAAGTTGTCTGAATCTTAGTGGTTCAATGACTATCCACTGACAGGTAAAATTCGAATGCAGATCTTCTCATTGGAAGCCCAGCAATCTATCCACGACCGCTCCTTTTTTCCCCCTTCATCTATAAAATAGAGATCATAGATTCATAGACTCACTTGCTTTACCTATCTTGGAAGGTGTTGTGGGGGTTAAACAAGATAATGTGTATAAAAGTGATTTGAAGATTGGAGTTAAAAACCATGATGGTTATTGTTATTATTCCTCGTGGCCAAGATGGGGGAAAGGGGTATTCAATGCTGTGTCTCTCTCCTCTCCTTTCAGACTCAGAGCAGAGCGGCAGCCCCCGGGCAGGCATGGGCTCTGACCAAGAAGACAGCAAGCCCATCACACTGGGTAAGGAATGAGGACGTTAAGGACAGGGAGAGGGCAAGACACATGGTGCCCCTCACTTGCTGTATGTAACCCAGACGGGGCACTTGCTAACTCTTAGCCTCAATTTCCTGAGTCATATTTCAGGGCCCTTCTGACTTGTGATGTATTAGAAAAAGCACAGGATTAGGAATCAGAGGATCTGGGTTCAGATTCCCAGCTTTGCTACTTACTTCCTGTAGGACTGTGGGCAAATCATTTTATCTCCCTATGTCCCGATTTGCCCTGTGAAATCTTTAGGGTCCTATATAGTTCTGTCTAAATTCTATGATCCTGTAGTGATAAAAACATCTCTAAGAGGCCCCAGTCCTTGAAAAACAAACTATCCTTCCCTCTTCTAGAGTCTCAGGGATCTGAAGCTGGCCTGCCCCAACCTTCCACTCCCAGGTCAGTGATGAAGCCTGGGTCTCTCTGTCTTGTTATTTACAGAGCCATTTATTAGACAGCCTGAAAGATATGGAGGTAGAAAAGCCTTTGCCCCTGCCTTCAGAGAGTAGACAGGGACTATTGTACAACACAGTATATGATCAAAGGGAAAACAGATATTACTAAAGTAAAGATGTGTACAGGTGGGAAGTTGGGGGGCAGATTCATCAGTGTTTACCTTTCCAGACACAGTAGACACTGGCTATAACCCTGGGTGGCCATACGACCCAGTGGTTAGCAAGGAGCCTGGCAGATCCAGTGGGTGGAGGTTCCAGGGCCCCAATCCTCTCCTCTTTCCCTATCACCCAAAGTGTTCTCTACCAGCAAGAACCCACAAATCCCAACCACTACACTTCTGGTTCATAAGTGTTACAGCTGCTAGGAACCTTAAAAACCACTTAGTACAACCCCCTCATTTGACAGGAGAGGAAATAGCCACACAGAGGAGAAGCAACAGGGCCAAGGTCGAACAGGTATATGTGGCTGGCTGATCCAAGACTTGACTCCCAAGTCCAGTGCTGATTTCACTACTCCCACTGGCTGCCTTTGTCCACTCCACCAAGAAACTCCCCTTGGACTCAGCCTGTCAGGCAGAGGAAGTCAGGTCCCACCCCCTCCCTCCCCAGTCTGGGAGTCCTCCAGAGAGAGAGCCTGTCCACTGCAGAAACAGGAAATCCTGGGCCAGGGAGAGGCCAAGGCAGAGGAAGGAGAGAGGGAGGGAGGGACGAGGAAGCTGGTGGCTGGCTAGGCAGTAAGAGGGGAAATGCTTTGGTTGCAGTGGGACAGCTGGGGACAAGCTGCCAAGAGGAAACTGCTGGCAGGCCTTGGGTGGGGGGGGGGGGGGTGAAGGCCTGTAGTCACTTCTTCCTCAGCCAGTCCCAGACTCAATGCCTCCTCACACCCACCCCTAGCCTATGGCCCTGCCTGACCCCTTTCAGAGGGAGGGCATCCCATTCATATTGGCCCTGAGCAAGAGTGAAGGATCCCCTGGTCCCAAGAGGGAACTGGAAACCAGGCTGTGGGGGGGAGGGGGGGCGGGGAGACAGGGTGGTGTTGAAGGAACTGGGGATTGTTTAGCCTGGAGAGAAGACAGTAAGGAAGGATGCTGTTTTAACCTATCTGGAGAGCTGTTATGTAGCAGAATTACATTGGTTCTGGTTGGCCCCAGAGAGGAGCGGCAAGGGGGGAAGTTAGAGAGAAACATTTAGCCTCCCTATACAAAAAGAAAACCAAACTTCCTAACAATTTGAGTAATCCATCAGTAGAATGGATTGCATTAAGAGATCATGAATTCTCCTCCCCTCCATCATTACTGCTGGTCTTCAACCAGAGCTGGCTGACTGACCACTTTGAGGCTGTGAGGGAATTGGAGAAGGGATTCCTGGTCAGGTTTATGGGCTGGGCTACATGGTCTCTGAGGCCCCTTCCGATTCTGAGTGAGTGAATGCACGGAGAGAAGAGAACATTCTAACACCATAAAGTCCTGCCTTAGGTCACTTAGCCAATAAGGATTTCCCCGTGTAGCCCAGAGATCTGCTCTGGGCAAGAGGAAGAAGACCTCAGCGCTCAGCCTGCATCTGAGGAGCTGAAGAGCTATTAAAGCGCCTGGGTGTTAGACTGTGTGGTACAAACAGCAGCTGGCTAGAAGGGTGAATGAAGCCTGCACCTAGAGTCAGGAAGACTGCCTCACAGACTTCTTAAAAGCTGGGACTCGGGGCAAGTCACTTAGCCTTTGCTTCAGCTTCCTCACCTGTGAAAGGGAGGTGAGACTAGCACCTACCTCCCAGCTTGTAGGGAGATTAAATGAGATAGTGAAGCTGGGCTAGCCTTAAAGTACTATATGACTGCTAGCTACTGTTATTACAAGAGGAGCTGGGGGGGGGGGGGGCAGCTAGGTGCTACAGTGGACAGAATACCAGACCTGGGTCAGGAGGTCTCAAGTTCAAATGTGACCTCAGACTTTACTAACGGTATGACCCACTTAACTCTCATTGCCTTAAAAAAAAAAAAAAAAAAAAAAAAAAAGGGAGCCTAGAGAAGGGAGAAGCCACTGTTGAGCTTCAGGCAGAGAGATCTTTCTGGTGGAGGTGGGGCTTGACTTGGGCACCGAAGGATTGGAGAGGAAGGGGCATTCCAAGATTCATCTCGGTATGTACTTTTGGAAACAGGATTAAGTCTGGTGTATGTTAGGTGAAGGTGACCAAGGGGACTGAAAATAGAGGACTCATCTGTATAAAGTGGAGTAGAGTGAAAGACTGGAGATGGAGAGATGGTGCCAGAAGTTCGTGGGCTCTAGATGATGCATCCTGGATTAGGTGGGGACCATAGCAATGGTGAGGAGGAGAGAGAACTATTTTGAGACATTTTGAAGAAAGAAATGAGAGGACAGAATTCTGAAGCAAACTGAATAAAGGAAATGAAGAAGATAAAGGAAAGGGAAGAAAGGCCAGAGTCAGTTGGTGCTTACTCCATACCAGGCATTGTGCTAAGCACTGGGGATCCATAGAGGGCCAGAGCATGGGTCTGGGCCCTGCCTACAGGGAGCTCAGATTCTAATGAGTGAGACAACTACGGACATAGAAGTGAACATACAGTAAAAATGGCTCGGGCAGTTTCAATCTCTGGCAATGATGATGGAAATTAGAAGAAGAATGTATTTTCAGAGAGGATAACAACATGAGTTTGAGACGCCAGGACATATAGATGGAGATGTCCTGCAAGAATGTCCAAACATGGGACCTGGGCTAAAAGAAACAAGGCCAGAGATGGAGTATGAGGGTCACTGGAAAGAGAAAAAAATTAGAGAGTGGATGAGGTCTTTCAGGGAGTCTAAGGAAAGCCCATAGTTTGAGAACAAGACAAACCATTCCTAATGAGTCTGGGGAACAGGAAATAGGACATTCTTGTAAGGAGCCTCTGGGACAATCTAGGTTTAGAGATGTGAAAGGGGGAGGTGAGGAGGGGGGTAGGAAGAAACAGTATCTAGGAAGGATGAGGACAGAGGACTATCCACAGGTAGTAATGGAGGATGCTGGGACAAAGCCTAAATTTAGGGACTCAGGCAACTGCTGCCCCCTGGTGGGGAAAATTAGGGGGTAGGACACACACATGCACATGCACACATGCACACGCACAGGCGTGCAAAGCCTCAATCATCTCCCTTGACCATCCATGCCACTTGGGCCTTAGGCCCAACCAGAGATCACCGACATTTGTATTGTACCACCCCCACCCTACCCCCAAGGGAATTTGGAGGGATTGCTCCAATCCTCCTTGATGACCATGAGGGATAGGGTGGGGTTGAAAGGGGATGGTAAAAGGAGGGAAAAGAAGAGGGCTCTAATCCTGATTTGACCTGGTGGGCTACATGGTGAGGCAGGTCCATAACCTCTCAGGACCTTCATTTCCAGCCTTTAGAATGGGTGAAAATGAATCCGTGAGAAATGAGGAACCCCCCAGGGTACACAGAGATGAGTTCTGGAAGGGGCATGCTGGAGTAGGACCCAAGATCTTAACAAAGTGCAGGGGGGTAGGGGGACAGCATAGGCCAGAGGAAATGGCAGGTGACCCCAGTTCTACTCCCAGCTCCATCCATGATCCCCTGTGCGACCCTGAACAAATCCTGCACCTTCTTGGAGCCTCAGTTTCCAAACCTACATAATGAACAAAGTAAGAGAAGATTACCTGTAAGGTGCCTTCTAGCTCTGGCCCTCTTCATTCTAAGTTCCTCTCTAGCTCCTCTCTGGCCCTTCCTGCTGCAGGCAGATGGGTGAGATTGCCCCATGTCCATCTCACTGCTGGCATTCTTTGAAGGATGAACAAAAGGATAAACAGGACTGGGTGCTGGAACCAGCGGCCTCTTGTCCTATCCCACCCCACCCTCGCCACATGGGGCCTTCCTCTCTCACTATCCACTGTCTCTCTTTCTTCACAGACACCACAGACTTCCAGGAAAGCTTTGTTACATCTGGGGTCTTCAGTGTCACCGAGCTCATCCAAGTCTCCCGGAGTGAGTAATTGCCTGGCCCCCCAGCACCCATTTGTGCCCTGAACCCTGCTCTAACCCATGGGCCTCAGTGAAGGGATGGGGTCTCAGGAAGGAGATGGGTTTGGGGAAGGATTTTTAAATGAGGGTGGGGTTCAGTGAAGGGTTGGGGGCTCATTCAGTAAAGGGAGGGGGGCTTAATGAGGAAGGTAGTCAGCTCAGGGAGGGAAGAAAGGGATGTGGTCTCAATGAAGGAATATGGGCACTTGGAGGTGATAAGAATTCAGTGAAGGGATGGAGCTCAGTGAGGGGATGGGAACTTGGTGAGGGAGTGGGAGTTTGGTCAAGGCATGAGGGTCCAATGAAAGTATAGGGGTACAATGAGAGGGATGGAAGGCTTAACAAGGGAACAAGGTAAGTTCTGGTCAGCTCAAGGAGAAGAAAGGGTCTCAGTGAGAGGAATAGCAGGCATGATGAAGGGTATGTGGGGGTCAGTGCAGGATTGGAGGCTCAGCTAAGGGAGGTTAGATGAAGTTTGGGGATGGTGTGAGAGGGCTCACACTGTAGGAATGATCTGAGTCAGAATCCATTGCTGGGTTCTCATTCCCTCTCAGATAAGTTCAAAGAGAGGAGACTGAGCCTTTATTGAGCTATCGGTTCAGCCCTTGTTGAGAATGGAATCAGAGGCACATCTGAGTCCCCTTGGGCCACAGCCTCACCCTCAAAGGCCAGGGAGCATCTTAAGTAGCTGAGCTAAAATAAAACTTCGACTGACAACAAAAATCCTTCCTTCCCCATGTCACTGCTTTCACTACTCTGCCCACTTGGCCACTTCCCCAAAGATGCTGTGTCTTTCCTGTCAGCTGCTTCCCCCGGCCCCAGCCTTGGGAAGCTCCCTCTGGCTAGTCTTCCCTTCCTATTGCTGGGAGTCTTCCCCTCTTCCCCCACCCCAGGGCTTCCCTGTTTCAAATCCTACCCGTGTTGGGGGTAGTCTTGCTTTGAATGTGACCAGTGCCCACTTCCCTCTCCCCTTTCCCAATGGCAACTATCTGCCTGACCCACTGTCCGTCTCTAAAGTCTCTAACTCCAACAATTGCTGTCTACCAACCTAAAAACAGAAATATTTTCAGAGAACAACTGCATCTCCTAAACTGATGTTTCTGTAGGCAATGGGAAGACAACAGTACAGAACAGAGACAGCACTGTTCTAGAGACCAGGAGTCCTGGATTTTTAAGCCTGTCTCCGCTCCTAATTTACTGTAGCACTGCTGGCAAATCACTTCCTTTTTCTCAGTTTCAGTTTCCTCATCTGTGAAATGGGGAGATTTGACTAAATGATCTCAAAGATCCCTTCCAGCACTAAAGTTCAATGATTGTGTTCCTAACTCTTCTGCCATCTCATTTTGGGACTTTGGATGGTTCATTTAAGCCTCAGTTTCCTTATTTGTGGGATGGGGGGTAATACTATCTGCAGCTTCCTGTTTCCCAGGAGCTCCTCCTTGAAACCCCCCATACTTCATCTGTCCCCCTCTCTTTGTTGGGTTTGCAGCACCTGTGGTGACAGGCACGGGACCGAACTTCTCCCTGGGCGAGTTACAAGGGCACCTGGCCTATGACCTGAATCCTGCCAGCACGGGCATGAGAAGAACACTGCCCAGCACCTCCTCCAGCGGGTATGTTTCCCCCCCCTCCAACACACACTTTATCAAGGAGAAGCCAGGAAGACATCCTCAACTACAGAAGGCAGCAAGGGGTAGCAGGGGCAGTCCTCAACTTCAAGTCAAGAGACCTGGGTTCAAATCCCAACTTGGCCACTGACTATAAGTCACGGTCATCTCATCTGTGAAAGGGCAATGATACTATGCTACCTGTCTCACAGGGTTGTTGAAAGATCAAAACAAGATAATGTACCTAAAATGCTTTGTATATAAATATGCCATCATCCATTAGTATATAATCATATATAAGTAGTTATCATCATTGTCCCAGCTCTGACATTATCTTCCTATATATCCTTCCCTGAGCCTCTTTTCCTTCTTTGTAAAGAGGTTGGACTAGATGATTTCCAATCCAACCACATCCCTTCCTAGCTCTGCCATTCCATAATTCCAGTGTTCTATACTTCATGTAAAGAGCCTGGAAACTGAGAATCAAGAGTTTTGGCTTTTAGTGCTGACTCTGCCATTTAGTACACTTGTAACTTTGGGTAAGTCAGTTTACTTTCTGAGCCTCAAATGTACTCATCTATAAAATGGGTACAATTCCTGCCCTTCCTCCTTCAAGGAAGTTCCCTTGAAGGGACTAGATGGGAAAGTGATTTCTGTGCTGTGCAGATGTGGGGGGTTAAATTAGTACTATTTCAAGGGTCTGTGATTACAGATCTGTTTTTTATTGCTATTACTCTTCCACGGAAGCCCTCCTCTGGTGTCTCCTCATTCAAGAATGAAGGACAAAGGAAGACACCTAGCTCCCCAAGACCACCTCAGTGAAGCATAAACTCCCTTGACAAGTCCTATCATGCTGGGAAGGCTTTGAGGACACAGACTGTGCCTCTTCTATGAGGACTGGTTTTGTGAACAGAGAACCTCATTACCACTAGGCAATTAATATCTCTTGACCATAGAAACTCGTTAAACTGCTTGCTAAGGGGTGCAGAAGGGTCATGGAAGGAAAGTCTATAATGACAATAATTTGGATTCTTAAAGAACTAAAACTTAGGATAACCCTCCTACAGAAGGGCTCCCAAACCTGCAGCCACACAGTGCCTGACCTGAGCGTCCCAGAGCACCAGCAGGCTCCTCATTGCACCCCCTAACCCCAAGGTGCAGTGGAAAGAATGCAGCATTTGGTGTAAGGGGCCCATGTCAAAAACCCTGGCTTTGCCCTTTAATATTTAACCTGTGTGACCATCAAAAAGTCACTTGGCCTCTTTGGGCGTGTTTCCTTCTCTGTGAAATGGACGCTTGGATCAGACAGCCTCTAAGGTTTCTTCCAGCTCCAAATCTATAATCCAATGGATCCCTTCAAAGCAATGGCACAACCCAGGTGTCTCACCTCTGCCCCAATCCCTGGGCAAGTCTCTTCCCGTCCCTGGCCTCAATTTCCCCATATGTAAAATGTGGGGGAAGAAAGCCCTTCCCTGGCCTGTTTCCTCATAGATTAAATGGAAGGAAGCACTTTCCCTCCCTTTTGAGGCCTTTAGTTTCCCCAAACGTAAAACGTAGGGGAGACCCATCTTTTCCCCTCCCTGAGCCTGTTGCCCAATATGTAAACGATGGAAAGGGGGAGGGAGGTAAGTCCCTTCCCCTCTCTGGGCCTCAGTTTCCTCATCGATGTATTCTTGGGACCCCGCCACCAGCTCGGACGCCCTCGGCTAACACTCTAGGGTTCCCATGATGCCCCTGTCAGAACCGGAAGTCCGCAGTTCGATTAAATCAGCCTCGCCCCGCCCGATTTTGCTCCCCCCAGGTCATGGGGTAATCTGACTTTGAATTTTTTTTTTCCTCCGTAGGAGCAAACGACACAAATCAGGCTCCATGGAGGAAGACGTGGACACGAGCCCTGGCGGGGATTACTACACGTCACCCAACTCCCCGACGAGTAGCAGCCGCAACTGGACGGAGGACATGGAAGGGGGTAGGTGGGGCCGGGAGCCGCGGGCTAGAGGGGCCTTCTGGAGCTTCCCGGCCGGCCAGACTACGTATCCCGATAGGCTGCGCAGCGCCGCCGCTTAGAAGGAGGCTGGAGAGGGCGCGGAGCCTCCTGGGATTGGTAGTCGCGGCTGAAGGCGTGCGGGGGCGGGGCTTTGGCGAGCAGTTGCTTCTGGGAATTGTAGTTTTAGGCATATATTCCCCGACGGGCTGGAGGCCCCCTATGGCCGAGTTAGGAAAGTGCTTCCCCAGCCCCGCCTTCAATTACTCGCTCCTCGAAGTCCATTCCTCATTCCCCTTTACAATCCTGCAATTGACCCTTCTCAGAAGGCTGGAATGCAGTCCTTCCTCACCTCACCTCACCTCTTCCAAGAATCCCTAGCTTCCTTCTCCGTTGGTGCCACCTCCTCCGAGAAGTTTTCCATGATCTTCACAGTCCATACTCTGTCTCTGTCCCTTCCTCCCTCCCTTCCTCTCCCTTCTTTCCTTTCTCGCCCTCTCCCTTCTCCCTTCTTTCCTTTCTCTCCCTCTTTCTTATATTTATCTATATGAATATGCTTTGCCTTTCACTCCCAGAATGTAAACTCTTTGAGAGCAGAATCTGATTTCATTTTCATCTTTGTAAGCATCCCAGGAGGGAAACCCATCACAGTGCCCATTTCACATAATAGAAACTTTCATATGTTTCTTGAATTCAGCCCATCCTGCCTAGTTCTCTGCCTCCCTCCCAATTTCCATAGGGCCCACATAGCTGCATTTGTGGACTCTGGATGACACCTTTTCTATGGCACTCTGTCCCTGTATGCTCCATCTCTGAATTCCCAATTTTGATTACTCCAGTATCTATAAACGCTCCATCAGTGAAGCCCTGTCTCTGAGCTCCCATCCCTGTGTATCTCCGTAAGTCTCTCCACTTGGGCCTTCAACTGCTACTGTAGCTTCCCTGTCTCTGTATGTCCTCACCTCTGGAGGTGCCATTCGGTACATTTGTAGGGTCTTTCTGCTCAGGCCCTCTGTCATTTCAGTAGTCTTCCCCACAGCATCGTCTGTGCTGCACCATCCCATCTCTACAGGGTCCCATTCTTAGGGATCTCATTGACTTTTCATCTCTCAGTGTTCTCCTGCCCTCTGCCATTCCTTTCAGTTTCCCAGAATTGCCTCTAATAGTCCTCCTACAATGGTCATCCTGTTCAGTCTTCCCCCAGGGGAGGAATCCCTTTTATGATGCATCTGACCATCTAGAGGGAGAGAAAGGAAAGAAAGGAGGAGGGAGAGGGCGAGAAAGGAAAGAAGGGAGAGGAAGGGAGGGAGAAAGGGACAGAGACAGAGTATGGACTGTGAAGATCATGGAAGACTTCTCGGAGGAGGTGGCACCAACGGAGAAGGAAGCTAGGGATTCTTGGAAGGGGAGGTGAGGAAGGGATGCATTGCAGACTTCTAGGTCATCCTCTTCATTTCCTTCCATCTCAGACCTTAGCCCTAGGGATCTTTGGTGAGGTCACCCTCTCATCCCCAGGGAGCAAGTTCATCACCTCTTCAGGCAGCTGGTGCCATTTTTGGACAGCTCTCATAGCTGGGAAGTGCTTACTTATGCTGTGTGGACAAGTTACCGACCAGAAACTGAAGTTGTTTGGTTTAATCTGCATTATTATTAACATTATCTCCATCAAGTTGAGAACTGAAATCTGATTCCTTCCAATCTTCCCTCCCCCTAGTTCTATCTGTTGTTTGCCAAGCAGAATAAATCTTTTCCCTCTTTCCCATGATAGCCCTTCAGTTATTTGTAGACAGTGATCATATCTCCTCCAAGGCTTTTCTTTTCCAGGATAAACATTCCTGGTCCCTCCAGTTCATCTTTGTGTCTGCTGGCATTTAGTCCCCTCCCTATCCTGGTTACCCTTTTCTGGACACGATTCAGTTTTCAGTGATCTTCCTAAATTGTGACCCCCCCCACACACACACACCTGGTTGCCCGCCTCCAGTTAGGGACTGGGGGTAACTGCAGGTGACATCAGGGCAATAGAGTTCTATAGACAAAGCCACAGATCTCATTAGCACAGTTGACCCAGATTAAGCCTGTGGTCAAACAAACCCCTAGCTGTTTACATAAACTACTGGTTAAGCCAGATATCCTGTACTTGTGAAGCTGCCTTTTTTTGTTTTTAAAAACTAAAGTAGATTCATAGATTCAGAGCTGGAAGGGCCCTTGGAGGACACCTGGTTCAACTCCCTCATTTTTCTGATGAGGAAACTAAGTCCCAGAAGGGTTAATTGATTTGTCCAGGATCCCACGGGCTGTAAGTAATGGGTCCAGGACTGGAAAGTCTTCTGACCCACTCATTCCACTGAACTAGCATTTATGAAGTGCCTACAGTAGTAAGATCTGGGGATACAAAGAGAAGTGGAAAGAAAAACCCAGCCCCCAAATTCCTGTCCCATAGGTGTTCACATTGAATCTGATAGGATAGACAAGGTGCAAACAGCCCCAAAGGAAGCCTGTGCTCTTTCCTCCAGACCACATTGGGATCTCATATTACCTCTATTCAATTTCACCTTGTCAGTTTCAGCCCAGAATCCCAGACCCTTGAGAGGAATGTTCCAGGGTCTTGATCCTGTCATCTCTGGCATTAGCGTCCCTCTTAGCTTTGTGTCCTCTGCAATGTCGAGATGTCGAGAATGCTGGGTCACTGTGACATAGTGTAAAGAGTTCGGTGTGTTTGGCCAGAGAACCTAAATTTGTAAAATGAAGGGCTGCCCTCGATGCCCTCTGCAGGCCCTCCCACTCTAAATGTGTTTCTCCATCCTTAAAGTTTGAACCCAGTGTTTCACACAGAGGGTGAAACAAACCCTCCAGGTAGAAAGCCCTCTGACTTTCTTTGACCCAAGTGGATGCTGCTTTCATTTTAAACCTGGTCTCTCCCAAGCTCGGTGCTATAATAATTTGTTGCCATTGGGCAGAGGGAATAGAAATCCCATCCATCGTCCTCTTCCCCTGCCGGCCCAGCCCCAGGGACTGGTAACCTTAGCTCCGGTCCTAGCCCAACCAGCTCCCTCTGGAGTGTCTGAGATGATTGTGGCTGGATTGCTTTCTGGTATGCTTTTCAGCCTTCCTGTCTAGACAGCCCCAACTAGCTGTTCATTAAGAAGGGGGGAGGAAGGGGCTTAAGTTAATTAAAGTGATACTTCCCCCTCCCCCCTCATGTGCTTGCTTGTCTCTAGCTTGTGATTTCCTTGCTCCCCTGGGAAGATTTCAGGCCTAGGAGTTTATCTGTCCAGCTCCCCCTCCCCCCAACTCGTTTCCTCCCAGGCTCTTCCCTTTGAATCTTCTTCCCCCCTCCCCCCCCCCCTGCACTGTCCCCTCCCCACTCCAAGCATACAAGGGAAATTGATACTGAGTCTGGGATTCCAATGTAGTAGAAGTCTCCTGGATGAAGGGTTTGGAGACCTGTGTTCTAATCCCTGCTCCCACACCGATTTGCTGGATTATTTTGGCCAAGAGTGGATTTACCACTAACCTTGCCCTCTCAAGGCTTAATTTCTCCATCTGTAAAATTAGGAAATTAAAAGAGATAAACCAGATGGCCTTGAAGGTCCCTTCTCCCTCTGATGTGTCTGAGGAGCCTTCCAGTTCTAACAGGCTAGGCTTTTTGCCTCTTTGTTCATAGAGGAGTGGGCTGCCGAAGTAGATAAGTATTGTCCTTGAAGTCAAGAAGATCAGGCTTCCAGTCCTGCCCCAGACTGCCTAAATCCTGCTTTGTTAACTGGCAAACCACAGCACCCCCAAGCCACAGATTCCTCA
This sequence comes from Pseudochirops corinnae, assembly GCA_028646515.1. Classification (NCBI taxonomy): domain Eukaryota; kingdom Metazoa; phylum Chordata; class Mammalia; order Diprotodontia; family Pseudocheiridae; genus Pseudochirops; species Pseudochirops corinnae. The sequence goes on along the minus strand of JAQQSV010000010.1, from coordinate 539,197 downwards.
TCTGTAAAGCCTGAATAATAGTAACCACTTTTTATAGGATTGTCCTGAGGCTCCGATGAGATAGTTTATGTAGAGAAAGTGTTTCACAAGCGTAAAGAGTTACAGAAACATAAACAGCTATTCTTATTATTCAGTTCATAGGCTTAGAATTTAAAGGGACCTTAGAGGGCTTCTAGTCCTGTGTCCTTTTCTCCCAGATGAGGAGATTAAGCCCCAGAGGGATGGAGTAAGTGGGAAGGGTGCACCACATTGCTTGGGCCTTAATTTCCCCATCTGTCAAGTGTGCCTCCAACACAGGAGGCCCTGGATCAGCACTTGCTGATTATTTGTTTAATATAAAGATAATTTCTCCCCTGCATACACACTGCCAGAGTCGTGTCTGGGTCCCACAGAGCCCTAGCCCTTCTCCACACCCTCTTTCTAATGCTCACCAGCATCCAGGCCCCAGGGTCTGGTCCTGAGCCACTAAGACATAGCTATTTCAATCCCCGAACAAGATGTTCTAGGAAATCCTTGTAAGTGTGTGTCTGAGTGAGGTCTAACCTCATTACCTTAGCGCCACATGGCCCTAGAAGCCTGCCTGTAGCAATGATGGCAGCCATAGGACTGTTCCAGGATGTTCTCCCCTCCCCTGTGGGAGCACACAGTGCTCTCATCTCTTTTCTCATCCCTCCCTTCTCTCCCTTCCCCCCTCCCCCTTCCCTGCTATCCCAAGATTCTGCATGGGGGGAAAGCCCTGGTTTAGTTGAAGTAGTAGAGGGAACAGGAAGAGGGTGCAAGCCAGGATGAGCTATGATGATGATAATGACGACTGTTATAGTTGTTAATATCCTATATCAAATCACCTTCATGCCTGTTATCTCATTCAGTCCGCATCACACCAGGCTGGGCAAGTAGTGTTAGTCCTTACTTTATATAGATGGGGAAACTGAGCCTGGGAGAGAAGTCCTAGAATTAGTAAGGAGCAGAAGTCAGCCTGATGGGCTCTGGAGGGAAAGCTAGGAGAATCCTAAAGCTCAGATTTGGGAGCTGGAAGGGGCCCTAGAGATCATCTAGTCCAACATCAATCAATCAATAAACCTTTATTAAGCTCCTACTATGTGCCAGCCACTCTGAAAAGAGCTAGGGAGGCAAAAAGAGGCAAAAGGTAGTCCCTGCCCTCAAGGAACTTACAATCTAACAATTGTAAATGACCCAGCATCCCCTGGGTCCTGGCAGGGGCTTCTCCTCTGGCTGCTGAGAATGAGACCACAGCCAAGAATCTCTGCGCATTCATTGCTCTTTGCTCCTCATGTTGCTTCTCATAGGCCCCATCTCAAGCACCGTTTCCTGCAGAAGCCTTTCTTGGGTACAGGCTTTGTCTGGCACTTTCTCCTCAAATTAAATTGTATTCATCTAATTAGATGTTGTGTCTCCTCCCCACCTCCTACTCCTTGAGGTCTGGGGCTGGGTTTTCATTTTGTCTTTGTACTTCCAGCACACATAGAATGCCTAGCATGGTTTGGTTTGGTTTTTTTTGGGGGGGGGGAGCGATCTGTCCCTGGGATCCCATTGGTAGGAAATTCGCAATGTGGAATGTGTACAGCTTAGCACACATCTGTGCTGTAGAGTGTCACCGAGTTGTTGGGGCACTGGGATACTAAGTACTTTTGCCGATGGCCACACAGCTACTATATGTCATGAGGAAAACCTGTTACCGTGTCTTCCTTCATACCAAGACCCGGCCTCATTCACATTGCCACACTACCTCACACATAATACTTGTGAAAGGCAAGATGGATGAAAGCAGGCAGGTACACAGATCCTCAAAGCCCAGCTCCCCAGGATGGAGGCCAAGAGCCCCTACTCCTCTCACAGACATCCCCAGGTGCTTCACTTCCCAAATCCACAGCCACTGAAGTGATGATCTCTGCTTCTGCTCACAGGAATCTCACCCACAGTGAAGAAGACTGAGATGGACAAGTCCCCCTTCAATAGCCCATCGCCTCAGGACTCACCCCGCCTCTCCAGCTACACCCAGCATCACCGGCCTGTCATCGCTGTGCACAGCGGTAAGGAGGCGCACCACGAGGGCATAGCTTGTGCCTGGGGAAGCCTGAACCCAAGAGGGAAGCCTCTGGCTCTGAAGACTAAGCACCAGCTCTAACGGAGTATTTAGATAACCTTAAAGATTGCACTAAAAATAACTGAAACAAAGACTAAGCTCCTGCCTTCCCCATCCCCAGAATTAACCAAGGCCTCTGACCCTAGAAAGGTCATCTCCTATTTTCTGCCTCAGGCACGATGGTGCTCAAGCCATGCCTAGGGCCAGCTCCCTTTCTTCTTGATTTCTAAATGAGATGTAAGAACCTCCAACCAGTCCCTGGGTTTCCACTCCTTTATGGGTCGTGGGGGCGGCCGTCTTGTCATCTGACTCAGATCCCTCCTATTATAGCCTCCCAGGCTTCAGTCTAAGCTAGGCTGGGGAATGAATTCAGACCTGGGCCTCTAGTCTTGGTTTGGGATCAACTCATCTGGGGTGGCTGGGGACAAGTCATTGACCCTTTCCAAGGTGGAAGTTTCTCCATATGTCAAAAGAAGAGATTGGAATCTCTTCTATCTCTGCCCATTCCACCTCTTCCCAGCCCTGCAAATCAGACCCATGCCTCAGGAGAAGCAATGGAATGTGGTGGAAAGAGTGTTTTCTCCGAAGTCCAGGGACCTGCATTCGGATTTTGGTTCTGTCCCATATGTGTCACTTATACCTATGGGTATGTGTGTGCAAGACTCCTGCAGTCACTTCCCTGGGCTTCAGTGGCCTCACTGTCAAGTAAAGGACTTAGACTGGATGCTCTCAAAGGTCCTTTCCAGTTCTGAATCCTAGGACTCATCCAGGCCAGTGTTATGTTGCTCACAAAAGCCATAGATATTCTACATTGACCGTAAGACCCAGGTCACCCATGACCCTCCTGATAGAGCGGGTTTTTTGCCCTGCTTCCCCTCAGAGGGCAGAATTAAAACCAGTTAGGTAGCAGTTCCACCAAAGCCAAATTCTGCTCTATATAAAGAACTCTCTAACATCCCAGCTGCCCAGCAATGGAAGGGGCTGTCCTGAGAGATAGTCAGTGACCTCCCCATAGCTGGGAACATTTAAGCAGAGGCTGGGTGACTCCCTGTCCAGGTGGGGGGGTGGATTAGATGATAGTGGAGGTCCTTTCCAAATCTGAGATACTGGAAGTCTATAGTGGAAACGTTGGCTAGTGCCTTCCAGGAGCCAGCACTGAGGGCCCATCCCTCTCTCCGCAGGTATCGCCCGGAGCCCTCACCCCTCTTCCACGCTGCATTTCCCAACCACCTCCATTATACCCCAGACGGCCTCCACCTACTTTCCCCACACTGCCATCCGATACCCACCTCATCTCAACCCCCAGGACCCCCTCAAAGATCTCGTCTCCTTGGCCTGTGACCCATCCAATCAGCAGCCAGGACCGGTAAGGACCAGAGGAGTGAGAGTGGTGGGGAGGGAGGAATTGAGAGAGCATGGAGGAAGAGAGAAGCGCGGGGCTGTTTGGAGGGGCCGAGGTCTGGGGGCCCCCAGCATGGTGCAGCAGGAAAAGCACTGGTCTCGAGTGGAAGGCCTGGGTGAAGTCAGTCCCCGTTCTGACACTAATTGTGTGACATTGGACAAGTCACTTCACTTCTCTGCAAGTCAGCACCTCTTCTGCACCGTGTGGGTGGTGACGATTGCTTGCTTGCCTACCTTGCAGGGCTGTTGTGAGGCTCACTCAAGAATCAGGTTGTGCCAGAGAGAGATGTGAGTGCCGTATTCATAGCCATAGTTTGAGGGAAGAGAGGACGCCAACTGCTTGTTCAGCCTTCTGCTCGCCCTGCGCTCCTCAGCCCTGCCCTCAGTTTTTCATGTGAACAAACCCCATGAAGCAGTGTCTCTGTGACGTTGAGAGGGAATTCCTCCTGAGACCCACTAAACTCATAATGCCCGAGTTCTCTGCCCTGCTACTGTCCCCACTGACCCTGGGCACCTCCCAAAGAGAACTCGGGGCCTAGGACACTCAGGCAGGCCGTGAAGCAAGGGCACAGGACTGAATATGCCTACAGACCCCAAACGAGGGCGATGCCTGGGATGGTCAGTGCCAGCAGCAGGAGGTGGAGGGGGACAGCCCTGGGCACCTGGGGGGAGGCGGGCCAAGGCCCGTGTGACTCCTGCCGCCCTTCCCCCCGGGCTCCCCTGCCTTCCCCCCTAACCACTTTGTCTCTCTGTTCCCCTCAGTTAAATGGAAGTGGTCAAGTCAAAATGCCCAGTCACTACCTTTCCACCCAGATGCTGGCACCACCACCGCCCCCAGGCATGCCCCGGCTGGCTATCTCCCCTGACACCAAATCTACCACCACAACTTCCGAGGGAGGAACCACATCGCCGACTTCACCCAGTAAGCGTGAGGGAAGCGGTGCCCGGGGCGGGGTGGGCAGCGCAGCGCAGCCGGGCACCCCCTCTTCTCCTTGACAGCTCAGCCCTCCTTCCCCATCCCTCTGCCCCTGGTCACAATCATATCCTGGGGCTCTCAGCATCTTGAGGGTCCCAGGTAGCAGCTGGCAGAGGCAGGGTACGGAAGGCAGCTGGTGCATAGGCCTATTCCAATGGCCAGGCACTCAGGCAGGATGAGCTTGGTGGGTCTCAGCCCCATTGGTGCTGGGTGTCTCCGTCACAAACACCACTGCAATTGATCCCCCTCATTTCCCCACACACCAAGGGCTGAGGTCAGCAGGGAAGAAGGCATCTTGCCATCTGTGAGAGAGGGAAGGGTGAGGCCAGAGGAGGCAAGTGGTGTGAGGGACAGTGCTGCCCGGGTGTCTAGGAGCCGGGGTTCTGGTCCTCGCTCTGCCACAAACATGCATTGTGTGTACATGCCTTTGTGGGGTATGCTTGGGCGAGACTTGGCTCACCTTCTCTGGGCCTCGGTTCTCTCCACCTGTCAAATCAGGGATTTGGACTAGGCCGTTACTCAGGCACCTTCCATTTCTCCATTGGATGGCCTCTGTTCTGTCTCTGACATGCTGTGTTCTGTATTCTAAGATCTCCTCGGCCCATGTTCTGTGTTTTGTGCCCTCTTCCAGCTCTGACAGTCTGTGTTTTCTGTCCTAAAGTCTTTCTCAGTTTCATTGTGCTGTGTCTCATGTTCTGTGTTCTCTGGTCCCTTCCAGCCCAGAATCCACTCACTAATGCACCCTGTACCCCTATCCAGACTTCATAGTCATGACCATCTGGTCACCTCTTTCCTCCACACAGACCTCCATTCCCCTCTTTACTCTCTGAGTCCAACCCCTGATTCCATTCTGCTCCCCCAAACTCCCCTGGGGACTTCCTGTCACACATTCAATCAAGAACTAATGAAATGAAAGGTCAGCCAGCTCCAAATGAAGAGTGCCCCTCACACAGACACACAGACACACACACAGACACACACACACACACACACACACATACCACAGACACACACACGCCCTGACACAGCAGATTGTTGGGCATCTGATGCCCTGTAACCAACCCCCTGGAAAGTTTCCCTTGTCTCCTGACTTCTCATCACTCCCCTAACCCTTGGGATAAGGGAAAGAAACCTTCATTCTCCATCTTGGGGTCTCTGTGGGATTGGATAAGTCAAATCTAGTCTGGATTCAGTGGAGCATATGGAAGCAGATGTGGCCTCTCAAATTTTTGAGCCAGAACCAGAACACAAACCTGGGTCTCCTGACTCCCGGTCCAGTGCTGCCTCACCCTTAGACACAGGCAGAAACTGACAGAGAATCTTGGCATTGAAAAGGACCACCTAAGGTCAGAGCTGGCAGAGGACTCAGAGCACAGACCTGAATGGGACCTTAGCACTGGGAGGGAGGGACTGCAGGCCTTAGAACACAGAACTGGAGAGCTGGTGCTTAGACTTTCTAGTTCACTCTACTGTACAAAAGAAGAAACTGAGGCCCAGAGAGGGGGCGTGGCTTGCCCAAGATGATGCAGTGATCTAATGGCAGAAGGGGGGCTGGACCCTCAGTCTCCTGCCACCCAGTCCAACGTTCTCTCCACTTTGCCATGCTGCCTCTTACTCTTCCGTACAGAGAGAGCCCCATCCTGGCTCTGCTCAGACTTAACAAAAGCCCTCTCTCCCGCCCCCCCCCCCCCAGCTCTGAGACATCCTCTCCCCATACCTTGACTCCCACAATCTGTCCCACCAACCTCTGGGCCCAGCCTGTCTGAGGCTGGCCTCCCCAGGCAGCGTCCGGGAGTGAATTATTTACTCACCGATGAAATTTAATCGCCTATATTAAAATATATGTGTGGATGCAAACACACACCCATCCCTGTGCACTTGCATAGAGGAAAATTAATAAATAAAATGTACTCAATTATTCATAGAGCCCGGAGAGGGATGTAGGTCCAGGCATCAGAAGGGGAGGGGTAAGGGAGATGGGTGGGCAAGGGAAGCAACTGAATAATTCACAAGGAGTTATGAATTATGAAATTTTTATCCTCTCCTTCCCTCTTCTCATTCACTGACCCAGGAGGTCCCCTAGATGGATGGTGGGGTAGAGGGAAATGGTTGCTACACCAGCATGCTCCACGTGGTGGCACTGTGGGTGATGGTTCACTCCCCTCTACCCCCAACACACATATCCTGGGAACATGTTGAAGGCTTTTTTGGGTATGGGGCGGTATCCCTTTGGCTAAGTTCTGTGTCAAAGCCTGGAATTTCACTATGCCACCAGATAAAATGGTCCAAATTTAGACTCTGAGCCTGGGGAGATTGAGACCCTAGGCTCTGCTGGGGGTGGACAGCTGACTCCCCAGCAGCAGGAGAGAGAGAGAGCTGGGCTTGAATGGCCTTGAGAGGGGCTCCCAGCCTCACCCCCCCCACTAATGGGCTCTTGGTCTCTCTCCTTCCCGCAGCCTACTCTGCGCCCAGCACGCCCCCTGCAAACCGTCCCTTTGTGGGATTAGGACCAAGGGATCCAGGGGGGATTTATCAGGCACAGGTAAGAGTTGAGAGGGCCTGGGAGGGAGCTGGGAACAGGGGAGTGGAGAACCTGGTCTGGGGTGGAAAATGCATGTCAGCTCCCTTCCTTCTCCCCTTTGGGGCTCATCAGCCACCCACTATCCAGTTTCTATGTTCCAGGTCTCTCTGGACTTTTGGAGGTTGGGGGAACAGCTGGCCAGATGTAGACACTGGGCTAGCCTAATTGCCCGGAAGGCTCAGATTGGAGTCTGCCACTCACTAGCTGTGGGGTGAGCTGGAGAAAGACAAGCATAGAGTGTCAGTTTTCTCCTCTATCAAAAAGGGCAAAATGGTTTCCACTCCAAGTTAGCACAGAGCTTAGGAAGCCTTAAAGGCCTATAGGAATGTAGGCTTTTATTTTCATCATTATGCATTATGCATATTATGCATTACCCCCCATAGGGTCAGGTCTGGGGTGAGTGTGCCATCCTGGCAGGGCCTGGAATAGCCAGCTCCTTCTGCCCACCTCCATCCAGACTTGGGGGGCGATCAACTGCATTTGAGAGGAGAATATGCTGGTATGTTAGGAAGGGAAGAGTCTAGAGGCAGCGGCCACCACCTCCCAGTCTGGAGAGCCCCTGTCCATCTAGTACCTAGAGGCCACAGGATGGGATAGGAAAAAACACTGGACTGGAGTCAGAAGACCTGGATTTGAATCCTGGTCCCAACCCTTCCAAGCTGTATGACCATGGGTGAGTCACATCTGAGCCTCAGTTCCCTCACCAGTGAAGTGGAAAAAGGACCACAGTTGATACCTACTTCACAGGGCTTTTGTGAGGAAAGTTCTTCATAAGCCTTCATGCACTCCAGCAGTATTAGCTGTCATTAGTCTTGGTATTATTACCACCCAGAGGAAGGATCCTGAGCCAGCCCAGCCACACTCAGCCAAACTATGGGGTCCCTCAACCCATAGCAGCCCGAGGCATGAAGAGGAAGACAGAATGAGCAGGGGTTGCAGTGGCAGCCAGAGGCAGCTCTCAGCCCCATATCCCAACCCTTGCCCAAATGGCAAACTAAAGCCAGTCATTGGGGAAACCTGTGTAGGGCATATGGGACCACAGGACAGATCATGAGATTGTTGAATTTAGGGCCAGAAGGCCAGTGAAAGCTCATTCAGTCTAGCTTCCTGATTTAATAGATAAGAAACTTGTTCCCAGCAAAGGAAAGTGGCTTGTCCAAGATTATACAACTTCATAAGTATTAAGTCAGAATTTGAACCCTGTCCTCGGACTGCAGACCCAATGTGCCTTCCACTCCACCAATAGCCAGGAAGGGGGACCCCTGAAGAACAGGAGGGAAAGTACCACATTACAAAATGGTTGTTAAAAACTGAGGCAGCCGAAAATGAAAGGGTCTGCTTTGGTTTGAAGTTTGGGGATTTGGGGTAGCCCAGGAACACCATGCCTCAGTCTTCCCCTTCAAAGGGGGTGGCAGATTACTTATAAACCTTCAGATCCTAGGAGTGAGGGAAGAAAGGAGCGCAGCTGGTGGGTAGGAAGGGCTAGAATGTTTGCCTGGAGCAGAGGGGGGGCTGTGGCACAGAGGCTGGGGGAACAAATACCTTTGCTTGAGTGGAGAGAGCAGGATGGGATAGTGGACAGAGCACTGGGTCAGAGACAGGAAGGACAGTTTCTGCTCAAAGCTCTGCCTTGGGCTCTGTGTGACCTTGGGTAATTCATTTTCACATTGCTAGACTCCAGTGTCCTCATCTGTAAAGTGAGGAGGTTGGAGCAGCTGGTGTGGAAGGTGCCTTCCAGCTTTGACATTCCATGTCATAGATCCTAATATATTTTGCTACTTTCCAATACTAGCACAATGTAATAGGAAGATCATTGCTCTTGTAGTCAGGCTCCTGAGTCCTGATCCCAGCACTTACTTCTGTGAGAGTGTGCGTAGATTTATGTCCCTGAGCCTCGACTTCCTTGTCTAAAAAATGGAGACAGTAATGCTCGTGCTACCTATCCTGTGGGGTTGTTGGCAGGGGAGGACCTTTTGGCTCTTAAAAAACTACAGAAATTTGGGTTTTTATTAGGTTCTATGTTCTAAAGGCATTCTCATATCAAAGGTCACTACGCTTCTGGTGCTGAGATTCTCTGCTCTGAAGTCTCTCCCAGCTCTGACTTTCTGGGTTCTCAGGTCATTTCCAGGGCTGGTAGTATATATTCTAAGGCCATTTTCAGCTTCAACATTTTCTGTTCTAAGGTCCCTCCAAAGGCTGACATTCTGTCCTCTAAAGGTCCTCCTAACTCCGATATTCTGTGTTCAAAGGACTGTCTTAGATCTGGTACTCTGTGTTCTAAGACTCAAACAGTCTATGCAGATAGTTTGGAACCTTGAATGTGTTGGGAAAAAGAGTGTGGTACGTTTATTAATGAGTGAATTGAGGTGATTTGTTTATCCACACCCTCGTGGATTTGAATAGGAGATGGTGGAAAGGGTTAAGGCATCAGGACATTTGTGTAGGCGGTTATATATACAAATGGTTAGGAGCTTCTGGAGCAGGGGTGGGGAACCTGTGACCTCAAGGCCACATGTGACTTGCTAGGTCCTTGTGTGTGGCCTTTTGACACAGAACAAATCCTTTTATTAAGGGGATTTGTTCTGTGAAGTTTAGATTCAGTCAAAGGGCTGCACTTGAGGACCTAGAGGGCCACATGTGGCCTTGAGGCCACAGGTTTCCACCCCTGTCGTGAAGGGATGTTTTTGGACTAGAGACACCCTGTCTCCAAAACCCCAGGTCCCCAGATTCTAAAACCAAGCTCAGCTCCACTTTTACAAAAGCTAGCAGACATCTGCTTTCATAAATGCCATAGGGGCAAAGGGCCAGCCAATTGGCAGCTAGTGGGACCCCAGTTATACATTTCTTGGCTTATCAGGAACATGAGATGACCAGCTGTCCCTACCAGCTCCCAACATCTGGGCTAAAGGGCTTTTATATGTTATGGTTTAGGCCCTCTCCTAAAATTCTCAAAGGGACTCCATTAGCAATAGCTTTGGGCCAGTCCATGGGGGTTCCCAAAGCCCAGTGAGCCAGAAACCAGACACAGCCCATCTGGCAATATTTCTAATGGGGAAATCAGAATCAAGGAGATGGGGGCAGTGCCAAGGGGTGAGAGCCAGGTTACCAGCTTCAGAGGCAGGAGCTGTCTACACCTGACTGCCTGGGTCTCCAGAGGGACCAGGGCCTGCCTTAGAAAGCTATGATGTTGGGTTCCTTTGCTGCCACAAGGACTTTCCTGGAGCTTTCTGCACATGTGTTTATGAAGGGGCCATACCCTTATGCACCCCCAGGAAGCTCTGTGAGCTTTCTTTTCTCCATCAAACTCCTTCCTACACCACAGATGCCACTCACATTCTCTGCCTCTCTTCCTGGAAGTGACGGAATGCACCAACTTGGCCTGTTCTCCAACAGAGATTGGGCCTTCTTCCTGCCATTGAGTCAAGTGAGCGGTCAAAAACCCTCCCTCAACTGGCTATAACAAATTGCTTTGTTCCAAAACACTGACCCCTCCCCCACTCCACTCCCCAAATAACAGACACCTGTGGGGAGGATTGAGCCAGAGGCCCACTGGGGAGGGGGCATGATTGTGACCACTGTGATCAGTGGTCTAGGAAAGTGAAGTTTTGCAAATTAAGCAAGAAGGGCAACTGGCTGTGAGACTCAGGGATAAGGACAGGGAACGAACCAGCAATTTCAGTGGGTGAGAAAATTCCCTCTTATCAATAGCTAGAGTGATGAGAGTGACTGGCCCAGGATCACGCAGTGAGTATTCGGCAGAGCCCAGATTTTCTAGCATCATGGCCAGTTCTCTCTCCACCCACCATGTTGCTTCTCAAAGACGTGAGAGAAAACAGAATGTTCCTATGGGTTTCCAGGGCTGGTGGAGGGAGGGGCAAAGAGAGGAGAGGGGACATATAGCCCCTGAGCCACATAGAACATCCCGTAATAGTCAGTAGCATTGACCGAGACACCTAAGGTTGATTTCTCACGTCTTCTCTCCATCCCCTTCCTCCAGCTGCTGTGTGGCCTTGCTTAAATTTGGGGTCCCCAGCTCTCCTCATGTTGAAATTAGAGGAATTGCACTTGGTCTCCAAAGGCCCTCCCAGTGCCGATTCTGACTTCTAAGTGGTCCCATTTCACCCAGTACTCATGACCACCTGTGCTGAGCTGACAGCCTAATTTGGGGTGAAATCGTCTCCATCCTGAGTGTAGAGGGTCATAAGGGACAGAAATGACCCTCAGGGTTGCCCCGAGCCCGTGTTTGTGAATCTCCCTCTCTCTGGGCCTTGAAGATTGGCCCTGCCCCTTTCTTTCACACATACACAGGGGGTGCTACTGTCCAGGGCTAAGAAAGACTTCAATTTTAATGCCCCAGCAAAGGGGCTTGGGGCGGGGGGGAGGGAAGAGCATAGCAGGGGTCTTAAAAGCCAAAGTTCTAGGGAAGTTCAGGATCAAAATAAGGTCTCTCTTCAGCCGTGTTAATGTAGTACTTTGATTTGCAAAGTACCGTACAAATATTCCATTTTATTCTCATAACAGCCTTGGGAGATAGGTACTATTATTATTCCCACTTTGCAGATAGGGACACTGAGGCACAGAGAGGGTAAGTGATTTGCCCAGGGTCACACAGCCAGTAAAAATCTGAGGCTGAACCTGAACTCAGAATTTGAACAGCACCTACCTGCTGTTTTTCCAGTAGCGTGTACTCAGGCCTGATAGAAGGAAAGCATTCTAATACATAGAGCTCTGACGCCTCTCCCCTTCAGTGTCCTCCCTTAGGGTCTTCCTCCAGTAGATTGTGAGCCCCTCGAGGGCAGGGACTTCCTTTTTATTTGTATCCTCAGCACTTAGCACAGTTCTTGGTACCTAGCAGTTACCTATTAAATGTTTAGTGTGCCCTATCTTATTGTGAGACAGGGTGCCTCAGTACCTGGTAGTAGGGGATGGGTGGGCACTTCAGTTACTCAGCAAACTCTTACTAGGTATACAAAGACAAAAATTAGCAGTCCCTGCCCTTAAGGAGCTTATAGTCTACTGTGAGAAGCAAGATGCACACATAAGTATATTCCATATGAATAGAAGGTAACTGGGGGAGAGAGGCATGAGCTCCTGGAGGGATCAGGAAAAGGCCTCATGTAGGAGATGGCATTTGAGCTGAGCTTTGAAAGGAATGTTACAGAGGATGTTATGAAGCCTAAGTGAGGAAGAAGAGCATCCCGGGCACGGAGGGACAGCCTTTGTGAACACACTGTGATGAGAGATGGCGTGTCTCATGTGGGAGGGAGAACAGGGCAACCAGTTTGGCTGAACTGTGAAGTGCATGAAGGAGAGTAACATGGAATACACCTGGAAAGAGTCTGGAGGCAGGTTGTGAAGGCTTTTAAATGGCAAATACAGGAGTTTGTATTTGATCCTGGGGTAATAGGGAGCCACAGGAATTGACTGAGCAAAGGAGTGATATGGTGAGACCTGCATTTTCAGAATATTGATTTGTCGAGATGAATTGGAGAAGGGAGGACGTTCAGTTGGGGAGACTGATTAGGAAGCTATTGCAACACTCCTGGTAAAAGGTGTGAGAACTTGAACTGGGGTGGTTGTGGTGTCAGTGGAGTGAAGGGAACAGAATAAGATGTGGTGGAGGTAGCGTCAACAAGACTTGGCCATTGATGCATAGTGGGGTCAGAGAATGTAATGTATACCTGAGCCCCAGGAGAAGCAATCAGAAGAAAAACGAGGGCTAGACCTCTAGCTCTGGGAATCATCTGATTAGAGAAGATGATTGAACCCATGGGAGCAGGTAGTCACCAAGAGGGTGACTGGAGAGAGAGAAGAGGGACCAAGACAGAGTTTTGGGGAATACCCCACCCAAGGGGGCAGCATATTCAGGATGATCCAGCAGAGAGGCTGAGAAAGAGCTGTCAGACAAGTAGGATAATGGCGGTGTCCAGTTTGAAGAATGGGCCAGTGGCCAATGTTGCTAGATCATAGAGTATATGCAACGGAGGAATGTGTAGGAAAGGGCAGGGGGCTGGGCATGGTGGCACATACATGTCAACCCTACTTCTGGGAGGCTGGTGGCTCCCTGGAGTTCAAGAGTTCTGAGGGGCAGGAGTGGTAAAGGTGATTGGGTGTCTGAACCACATCCCATCAGTACAGTAAGCTCCTGGAGTATGGAGCCACCAGACTGCCTTGAGAGGGGTCCTTCACAGAAACCAAGAAACTGAAAGTTTCCTCACCAGTCGGCAATCAGATTGGGTCCACAAATGATCACTATGCTTCTAGCCTGGGTAATATAGGAAGACCCAATCTCCAGAAAGAAAAAAAGATTGAAAAAGTATGAAGGGGCCAGATTATGAAAGGCTTTAAAAGCCCAAAGGAGAGGATTTTCTACTTGATCCTGGAGGTGATAGGAGAGGCCCTGGAGTTTATTGAGTGGAGGGGAGAGATGTGGTCATCAGACTTGGACTTTAGGAAGATCACTTTGACAGCCGAGTAGAGGATAGAGGGAGAGACTTGGGGCAGGCAGACCAACTAGCAGGGCATTGCTGTAGTCCAGGTATAAGGAGACAAGGGCCAGTAAGTACCACCAGTGTGGTGGGTGTCAGAGGAGAGAAAGGGACGTATAATGAAAGATATTTTGAAAGCAGAAACAATACCTTGAAAAAGTAGTAGGATCAGTGAAGGATTTTTTGTTTTAAAAATGGAGGATACCCGAGTGTTACCATGAATGTGTGTTTGTAGTGTGTATGTCTGTACCTAGGTGGGGAAAAGTGTCTGTGGATCTGTGTAATTGTGTTTACTGTGTCTCTCCCTGCCACCACCTGGACTCCCCTTGGATATGACTGTGGGCTGTTTCCCTGTCTCCTACAACTTCAGGCACCCAGCTTCCTGCGCTCTACAGCCAGAGTCTGGGGATGTCTTCGTTGTTTTAGAAATCAAAATTTTAAAAAAGGGGAAAGGAGGACAGTTCTTGCCCTGTCCTGATGACACTTTCTTGGTCAACCCAGGCATTTGACTAATGTCTCTTTAGGAGTTTTCCACTGGTCATAATAACTGTGTAAGCCACCTTCCTCACATAGGTGTCCTTAGACCTACAAACCCTTACAGATTTTGGGGTCTCTACTCCTTTTCCCCCAGGGTGTGGCTAGAGTTATAGTCCCACAATGAATCCTTGAGGGTTCAGAGGCCCAGGCTTCCCTAGGGTAGACAGTGTAGTTTCAGGCTGTGTATAGAACATAGCAGGATGTAGGACCCAGAGCCATTCCTATGGTATATGTGGTGTCAGAGCAAATTAAATTGTCCCATCCATTCCTGCCATTCCCACCACCAAACATATATCCAAATGAAGCCAGATTCTAATGAATTTCATGGGCCATCTTCAAAGGAAAACCAAGTCACCACAAAGCAACTGATGGAGCCCTGGGTCCAGAACTGTTTCTAGGCTTGGTTCTCTTGCTCACTGTTCATCTTCAGCCAATCACTTTTCATGTCTTGGCTTCAGTTTTTACAAATGTAAAATCAAGGGGTTTGGATTAAAGGATCACTTGGTCCCCTTCCAGCTCTGGCATTCAGTGTTCCGTGTTTTAAGATCTCCTGATATGTGATGTTCTATGTTCTTAAGTTCATTCCTATTCTGATGTTGTCTGTTCTGAAGCTTTAACTTTCAGTTCAACTAAATGAACATTGATTAGGCACCTACTGTGTTCGAGAAGCTGTGTCAGAAAATACAAAGACAAAATTGAAAATGGTTTCTACACTTAAGGAACTTGCATTATACTCTACTGGGGAAGGGGAAGGGGAGAACACACCATCTACCTAGATAAATAAATAGAAAGTCATCTGAGGAGAGAGAATCAACAACCTGAGGGGATTTGGAGAGACTTCTTATAGGAGGTGGCCCCTGAACTAAGCCTTGAAGCAAACCAAGGATTCTGAGAGATGAATGTGGGAAAGAGAGTATGTTTCAGACCAGGCATATATCCTGTGCAGATGCCCAACGATGGGAGCCCTGCTGGCTAAATCCCATACAGATTGTGAAATCTCAGCTTTGTTTTTCCTGTCATTAGAATGCCTGTGTTATTTTTCAAACCTTTCTTTCCCAGGAGGATTTTAGGGATTGCCGATAGTCATAAAAACCAAATAATGGTCTTCAAAGAGGTCCCCAATGGAGACAAAATATAGTCTGTAATGGAAGTGGAAATGAAAAAAGTGACAGGGATGGAATGATTTCTTTATAGTCAATATCACCCAATGATTGAAGCCTTAGATTATAATAATAATCTCTCCTCTTTATGCCGTTCTGTTTTCAGGCCTCTTCTAGTCCTGACATTCTTTGTCCTATAGTCTCTTCTGCCTCTGGCATCTTATGTCCTGAGGACCATTTTAGCCAATGTTATGGGAGGAGGGTACCTTGGGTGATGGGCAGGCCCTCAGGACCTTCTGAGCCACTAGCTGGGGGAGCCACCCCTTCCCCACAATTGGTTTCTCTCAAATGGTCGAGGTAGGAAAACAACTTGCTACGCAGATGCTTTCATGGTGCCAGTCGACAAATGTTGACTGAGCACTCAGCCCTGGGGAAGTAGAACCAGGAAGGAGACGCTGTCCCAGTCCTTGGGGTTCACAGTCAAAACTCACACTCAAGAAACAATTATAAAACAAAAGGAAACAATAATAATTGGGTACTGAAGAGAGTGAAACACAGTGAGGAATTTGAAGAAGAGTATGGGCTGAGATAGTCAGGAAAAGCTTTCCAGGAGAATCCGAACCTCCAAAAACAGTACCCAGTGTGTGCTGGCAACTCTGCCCATCTCAGTCCTGAGCGTTTCCCAGGGGCCCTAGAGGAATAGAGGAGCACTGCTGCTGCTGTTTCCTTTGATAAAGGGCCAGATGAGAGAGGTGCCCCCCAGGACATCCAGGTACCTCCCCTGCCTTCCTTCTGGCCTGGGTTTAGACTCTAACATCTTACCTGAAATGCTAAATCTCTAAAATGTCAGCTCTGAAAAGTACCTGGAACTGTTAAATGTCAGAGCTGGAAGAGCCCCTAGAGATCATCCTGTCTACCCTCTTCATTTCACATGTGCAGAGATGAGACCTAGAAAAGGGAAGTGACTTGTCCAGGGTCACACAGTGTGGGTCATTGGAGGAGCTGAGATTAGAATGAAAAAGCCAGTGTAGGGTGGTGGTAAGAGTGCTTTTCCCAAAGGCTGGTGAGACCTCGATTCAAATTCCACCTCTGACACAGCTCATCTGGACCTCTCTGATTCCTTCCCTGTAGTATAAGGATAATAATACCTACACTGCCTAGCTCACTGGATTGTTGTGAGAACCAAAGACGTCGGTCAAGTGTTCCACAACTTTAATAAAAGCCAGCACTTGGTGTTAGTTCGGGGTTGTGTCTCCTAGCCCGGGTCTCTCCACAGGGCCACACACGCTGCTCCCTTTTCAGCGTTCAGCCCTGGGCAGGGCTCCTCGGGGAAGCTGCAAGACTCTGTTCTCTCCTGAGTGATGTTGAGGAAGAGGAGTGAGAGCCCTTGTTATTTGGGGGGTGAGGTGGGGAAGGGGACACTGGAAGGGAAGCGACACCGGCCCTAGAGATCCCAGGAAGAGAGAGAAA
Organism: Pseudochirops corinnae; assembly: GCA_028646515.1. NCBI lineage: Eukaryota > Metazoa > Chordata > Mammalia > Diprotodontia > Pseudocheiridae > Pseudochirops > Pseudochirops corinnae. The sequence continues at coordinate 522,540 of JAQQSV010000010.1, read as the reverse complement.
GGGCAGGAGCCGGAGAGAAGGAAGGAAGGAAGAGGACCAGGCATCAAAGGCTAGGGAACTGTTCACAAGAGGAGGGAGGGTCACACCTAAAGCCTGTCTGGTTGCCAACGGAAACCAGACATGAGGTAATGGCAAGATGAACTTGAACTTGGGGTGGGGGAGGGGCCGGAGAACCAGGCTCAGGGAACAATAGTGCGGGAGGATCAATGGCTGAGCGGATTCTCTAGGTAAAGGCTGGTTGGAGGGAGCGAGATTGCTTTGGGGGGGGGGGGGGCGGAAAGGAAGGGGAGGGTGCAGTGTAAGAGCTGAGAGGAGGGCTCGAATTTCTGTTTCCCAGTTGACTCAGGGGGTCCACCCCCTATTATAACTAGGAACTTGGCTTTGAGGCTCCCCACTCACCACTCACACACACCCCACCGGCCTTGCTCCCCCACCCACCCTAGCAACAAACAGAGGGGCGGATCACAGAAGCAGGCTTGCTTCTCCAGCCGACCTGATTGGTTACCCCGGCTTCCTGGATGACTGCCTTCAATTTGACTGTGCGGCCAGGGTCAGAGGAGGGGCGGAAGGTTCCTTTTAAAGGAATCAGGTCTAGTTTGTGGCCCCCACTTCCACCTTCCGCTGGGGTCCCTACTCCTCAGCAGCTGTTATATGCCCTCTGGGAACCGCAAAGGCAAAGCAGTCTCTGGAATAGGGCAAGGAGTTGGGGACCAGTAGAACGCAGAGACAGGACAACCGCTGAGTGTCTGATGCAGGGATCCCTGGTGCCAAACTGGCTAGGCAGCCCCAGCCTACCTCTGGATTGCAAGCCCTCCACCTGTCACATTTGGCCCCCCGGAGGCTCAGGACAGGGAGGGGCATGTCGTGATCTTAGAATGCTGTAGCCCTGAGAGATACCATGCTTTGTGCTAATCGGCTGTTTGGATGATCCATTGTATCACTAGAATAAACTAAATTGTGCTAAAAGACTGACGCGTTGATGCCATGTATTTTTCTACGATGTGGCCCAATAATAGCCGATAAGAGCCAATCACAGTAGAGACAATGTTCTGTACTGTTTGTCATGATAATACCGTGTACCCTTAGGATACAATGTGATGTTATAGTATAATGCTTTGTGCAAAACACATTATTCACAGTGTTTAGTAAACTTTGAAACTAAAATTGTAAAAGGTCAGCTTGGATTGTTATTTGTGCTAAGGAAGACCTGGGTATATGTACCCACCTCTGACACGGACTGGCCTACCCTTGGCCCCAAGCAGCTCCCACAGAGCCTCTATGACTATACATTGAAGCACCTACATTCCTTACCAGAAATCTCCTCTGCCAATGAACCCCATTCTCTTCCCTATCCTGAGGAGCAAATGTGTCATGATATAACACAGGGTTTTGGAAATGTAACGTATAATGTGGAATATGAGAGTCAGGAGACCTAGAGCCCTAGTGCTGAAACAGGGCAGCTGTCTAGTAAGATAGGATAACTCAGTTCTCCCTCCTTTGGTCTCAGTGTCCCCATCTATAAAATGAAGATTGTGGTACTTGCCCTGCCTCCCTACTGGCAGCTAGATGGCGCCATGAATAAGCCCAGAGTTGAAACCCTGCCTCAGACACTAGTTGTGTGACCCTGGGCAAGTCACTTAAGCTTTGTCTGCTTAAGACCAAGAGAGCCCTGTCTCTGGAGTCAGAAGGACCCAAGTTCAAATGTGGCCTTAGTCCCTTGCTAGCTTTATGAATCTTATAATGCTATATAAATGCTAGCTATTATCATTACTACTTACCTTCAAAGAGAACAGAGTGAGGTCATAGGGAGAAGCATTTTAGAAAAGTTAAAAGTGTAACCCAAATACAAAGAATTATTCATGGGTGTGGGTGCAGGTGTAGGTGTATGTACAAAGTGGGCATGTATAAGATGTTAAATTTTCCTCACATTTGAGAATCTCAGAGATAGTAGACACCTTAGAGATCAAAGGCAGTGTGCAGTAATGGGGAAGGTCCTGGTCTGGTGCTGACAGCCTTCCCCTTTGTGACCCTGGGCAAACACTTTACCTCTATGGACCTCAGTTTCCCCATCTGTAAAATGAGAGGGTTGAACCAAGCAATTTCTTGAGTTCTCTTAGCTAGAACATCCTATGTCCTAAGACGCCTCTCAGTTCTTGAATTTGGTATTTTATATTCTTGTACCCAAAGGGCCGTTCATTCCCTCTGTAACTTGGGTTCTAGGATTTATTCCACCCTCCTACTTAATGAGTGCCTCCACAGGTATGCCTGTGTTCACACAATGTAAGAATTAGCACTGATCCTGTGATGTGGGATCCCATTGAGGTAGGTGCCTGAGACACAACTTTTAACTCCTTCAACCCCTTCTCTTTTGTCTATGCCCTCCCACAAACCCTCCACAGGGCATCCACCTAGCATGCTGGGGGCCGTCTTTTCAATCTCCTCGCCTGTCAGGGACACCAGTGGAGCGTGCAGGCAATCAGGTACACCTTGCCCCTATACATGAGGAGTCCCACCTCCTTTTCCAGTTACTCATTTATCTGATGGCATCCCTTATGCCATGCACGCGGGTAGCATGCTGCATCCTACTCTTGCTGACCCTGCTTTCTCCATTGTCTTTCCGGTGCCATGGCTCCCAGTCATGCAGCCTCACCAGAAGAATCTTAGTGTTATAAAGAAGGGAGAAGCCCTGTGATAATTTCCCAAGGCCATCCTACTCCTCCATTCTAGACCCATTGCATTAGCCATTGACATTACTCATCCAGATTAAATGCACTACCAAACCTGTCTAGGTTACCCATGCAACTACATCTGGTAGTCTTGCTAGTACATGTTCTTCATATAATTGGTTTTTACTCTATGGGTAGTTAGCCTCATTTCTTTTAAAGTGATTTAGGTCTCCTTTCAGAACTGTTCCAAGTTCCAGAGCTTGATGCCATCAGCAAACAGCAGTACCTGGAGGGCCTCCAAATCTATAGGGAACCCTTCTCCATATGGATGTCTTCCATGATGATAGCCCAACACATTTGGCAAACACATGTGTCTCGTTTAATCTCTCACTTGATATTAATAGTCAGGGGATTACTCAGTAAAGCTGTCTCTGCCGAGGTTGCTAAGTGTTACAGTGGGTAGTCTGGGAGTCAGGAAGACGAGTTCAGATCCCACCTTAGACGCTTATGAGCCATTTAACACTAGGCAGATCACTTAATTTAGCCTCAGTTTCCTCATCTGTAAAATGAGAGTAATAATTACACCTACTTCACAGAGTTTTCATGACGATAAACTGAGAGAGCGTGGTTATGGCCAGTTTGCATGTCTTGAAGCACAGTAACTGTTATTGTTACTCTTTTGTAAGGCTGTGATTTTTGACAAATGCAGGGGAGATACTTTGTTGGAGGAGAGCCTTAAAGGCAACATTTTGCTACCTCAAATCAAATGCTATTTTATAATCAACAAACAATAAACCCCGGGCTCTTGTAATCTGTGTAACAAATTCAGTCAGATGCGTGACTATAAAGATATGGTGTGCTCTAGAGTAGTGTTATCTGCAAAACCTTGCCTGTTCCCTTCTTATACGCAAACCAAAGATGCATGTCAATATTTGGTCAACTTTTGTCTTCTTTAGTGCCACTGATGCATCCTTATGTAGCACATCTGGGACTAAGAGATTTGATTTCAAATGTGATTACGCCATTGTGAAAAAATGCTGGGAAAAGCTTATTCTAAAAAATCTTTACTGATCTCTTTGAATTTCCTCCTCTTTGTTCTCCCTTCAATTTCATTCTTAAATTCCTCAGACATTACTAGTTGGGTCTCTCACTGAGCTTTCTTTATACTTTTTTCCCCCTCTCCATTTCCCTCTGTTTTATGAGATAACGCTGCTCCTAATCTCCTAGCCTCCTCTTCTCAAGAGCTTGCAAGTGAGTTTGTACTCCAAGTCAATGTTGTTGGTAATGTTGTAGACCACTAGGTGGCGCTCCTTGCCAAGTGGAGAGATACCGGCAGCCAAAGGGAAGGGAATAAGCATGTATAGTTTTCACTCTGTGCTAGGAGCCTTCTCATTTGATCCTTACAACTCTAATTTGTAGGTGCTGTTATTGTTCCCATTTTACAGTTGAGGAAACTGAGGCAACAGGTTAAGTGACTTGCCCAGGGTCATGCAGCTGGCAAAGTATCCAAGGCCAGATTTGAACTCAGGAAAATGAGCCTTTCCTACTACAGGCCATGCACTCTCTCCACTGTACCACCTAGCTGCAATTCTCATTGCAGTTACCAAGTGTTAAAATTCACAATTTAATTTGGAAGTTCTTGTCCTAGAATTTTTGTACTTTCTCACCCTCTGCAACAAATGTGGTTACGTAGGCAGCCATTTTCTTTATTATGGCTATTTTACAATTGCAGATCGTGAGCACCACAAAAAAAGATGACCACGTGTGCTGTTCTATTATGTTTCTTGTTGGCTTCATACACATGATAAAACCAACTCTGCCAATTCTTTATTTGCTTCTCCAAAGAGAACTCGTGGGTTTATTCCATCTTCCCCATCTCTTACCGCTTCATTTTTAGTGAGAATGTCAAGACTGATATGGCACGTTCCCTCTGGCAATATGTCCTCTCTTTATGGATCACTGGATGAGGATCTCATATTTAGAGTAAAATCAGTTATGTTAATGTGTATGGATAATTAATAAGCATTTATTAAGCACTTACTTTTGTAATGGCATTGTGCCAAGTAGTGGGGGGGGGGAATACATAAAAAGGCAGAAGCACAAAAAATAGTCCCTGGTCTCAAAGCAAACTAATAGGGGAAACAACATGTCAGTAACTAGGCTGGTGTCCAGCTCTTTGTCACCCCAGTTGCTGGTTTGTTGGTTGGTTGTCCGTCATTCTTGAAGAGGACCAAAATGATATCACAAGTTTCAGTGTGTCTGACTGTGGTTAATCAGACCAATATGAGCTCAAACCGCTCTAGCACAGGTCAGGCACATAGAGTCTGTGTGAACATTTGGGGTGAATTCTCCAAATTTGTGCATCCTGCATTTCCTTTGAGCTACTTCAATTCTGCTTTGCTCATAGAGCACAGCACCTTCTCTGATGCGGAATGCCATGCCAAGCGGTCCTGTGCCAGTGTCTCCCGTGTCACAATCAGTTCCAAAGTTCTTAAGAGAGACCTCGAGAGTGTCCTCGTATCTCTTCTTCTGACCAACATGTGAACGCTTGCCCTGTTGGTTTGTATGTATAAGATAGATGCAGAGTATGGGGCAACTAGGTGGTGCTGTAGCAGATAGAACACTGAACTTGGAATCAGGAAAACTCATCTTCCTGAGTTCAAATGTGACCTCAAACACTAACTAGCTGTTGATCCTGGGCAAGTCACTTAACCCTGTTTGCCTCAGGTTCCTTATCTGTAAAATGAGCTGGAGACTGCCCAGAAAACCCCAAATGGTGGCATCATGGAGAGTTGGACTCAACGGAAATGACTAAACAAATAACGACAGAGTAGAAGGAAAGTAACCTTTGAAGGTTTAGGACTAGGGGTGCAGGAGGGAGGGGGAAAGAAAGACCTCTTCCATACAGCAGCCTTTGAGCTGAGTCTTGAATGAAGCCAGAGGTGTTGAGAGGCGGAGGTGGAGAGCATTCCAGGTGTGCTCAGCAGCTGCTGCAAAAGCGTGGAGATGGGAGATGGATCGTTTGGTGTGAGGAGCAGCAAGTGGTCAGGTATTACCAGATCTTGGAATGCATGGAGGGCAGCAAAATAAAGAAGACCGGAAAGGCAGAAAGGGACCACGTTGTGAAGATCTTTATATTCCAGAGAACTTTGTTAGGTCCTGGATGTAATGAGGAGGGGCTAGAGTTTACTGGATCAGGCAAAGTGACATGATCAAAACTGCACTCTAGGAAAAGCTCTTTGGCAGTGGGGAGAGACTCAAGGCAGGAAGATTGATTAGAAGGCTGTTGCTGTTACAGTAGTTCAGTTAAGAGGTGGTGAAGGCCAGCTCTAGGGTGGTACTTATGTGAGTGGAGAGGAGGGCACAGGTATGAGAGATGTGGTGAAGGTAGAATAGAGACTTTGGCAATGCATGGCTGCGTGGACTGAGTGTACCTGAAGAGTTGAGGATTCTTAACTCCCTCTTCCTCACTCTAACATCCTTGGGACAGGAGCAGTGGATGGTTATTCAGTACTGAGAACCGTTCTGGATTTGTCTTGCTTTTGTGGGTTGCCATAGGCCAAGAATTCTTCATGCATGGGCCATGCAAAGCCTTTGGGTCTTTTCTCACTCACTGAGGCTGTCCCACAGAAATCATGGTCTTACTGAAGTTAGACCTGCACAGCCTCTTGTGGATTGGGGTAGGGGACTCTTGGCATTGAGGTACAATCTACTACTATCTCCTGTATGTACCCCAAACTCCAGGCCCAGAGAAACAAAACACACTGTGCCCTAAACCGGCCCAATTGTTGAGTGGATTGGAGGACCAAGGAAAGAGGCTGGACTGATTTACATGGTCGTCCTCAGAGTCGAGGTTGTAATCCCATTCTTGTAGTGCCCCCCCTTGCTACCTTCACAATTGTCCAGCTTTTTTGCTGCTCTCCAGTCACCTTACCTCCCTTTGGCTGCCCCCTCCTCACCCCCACACCCCTGTCTGATCAGCTTCTCGGCAGGTCTTACACAGAGCCATAGGATGGCCGAGGGAAATGGACCTTTAGAACATAAGACATAGAATGTCTTAACTGAAAGTGATTTTAGGGAACTAAATGTTAACATGGAAGGGAGTCTCAGAAGTCATCTGCTATAACTTCTTGTTTTATAGATGGTAAACTTAGACACAAAAAGAAGTGACTTACTCAAGGTCACATAGTGAATCAGTGGCAGAATCTGGGCTAAAAGTGGAAAGTGGATGGTATGGAACAGGGATGTGGGGTCATCGAAGATGAAGGGGGAGCAGGGATGGCAGGTGAGGGGAGGAAAGAGGAAAAGATGAAGGCGTGGGGATGGAGGAATATCAGCAGTTTCTCTCCAGACAGCCTTACTTCATTCTCTCTTTCTCTTTTTTTTCTCTCTCCTCCAGTCCTGGTATCTGGGATAAACAAGGTTCTCCCCACAAGTCCCTTCTCCTGTGTCTCGGGGCTATCCCGGGGGGGAGAAAGGCAGCCCCCCGGCCCACGTTTTCGGTGGAGAGCTAGTGCGAGTGAGGACGTCCTCCCAGCCACCCCCGCCAACATCCAACCCAACAAAACAAACAAACAAACAAAAACACAACAAAAAGAGACAGACAAAAAACAAAGACAAGAACAAGAGGTAAGACAGAAAGTCAGAGACTCTCTCCGAAGAGCGAGTGAGGTTCCGCGCCTGGCGGTCAGGAACACCGGCGCCCAGTCCCCCAGCGACAGACACCCAGGCCACGGGACAGGCCCCTGCGCCCCCCGGGCACTGCCCAGCCGTAGGGCCCCGGGGGGCAGCCTATGCAAAAGGGTGTCTTTCTAATTTATTCATCTCCTCTCCACCTGCCACGACTGAAGAAAGGACCGGATGCCCAGCCTGTCCCCCCCGCCCTGACCCCTGCTCCCATGCCTGCTCCCAGGACAGATGGCTGCTTGCTCCTGTTGGCCTTGGGCAGGCTGAGGGCAGTTCCCATTGGCACCAGCGGCCATCCCTCTGCCCAGGGATGAGCAGATTAAAAAAACAAACAAACAAATGTGCTTTGGGTTAGCTCCCAGACCCACTGTCCAGACTCCTTAACCAGAGAGAGGTGAGCATATCCCTGAGGCCCACCACACAGGGGCATCTTGAGGTAAAGGAACTGTACCAGGTGCATTCCCTTCCTCCCCATGTGCCCTGACTGCAAACAAATCAGCTGATCTCCCCTTCCCCTGAACTCCCATTCTGGGGCCAGATGGCAGCATTTCAAAGAGGCTGGTGCCTATGATGCTTGCTATTTGCCAAGGAGGTCAGGCAACAACCTCCCATCTTCCCCAGCCTCCTGGGGATCAGGGTACCCGTCATAAGTGACAGACATACCCATTGGGCTTAATGTTCTGTGTGCTGTAGAAGGGGTGAGGAGTGGAGATGGGCACAGTAGGGTCTCTCTTGGTGGTTCCAGACATTATAAGGGTGGCAGTGGTGGCAGGGGAGGAAGTGGCTCTCCAGGATGTTTGGGGAATCAAGGTAAGGGTGGAGGCCACTGACAGTGTCAGAAGGTTGGTTGGAGTGGCACCAAATGGGCAGGGTTTGGTGGCACAGGGCCCCTCGGTCAGAAGATTCAGCATGGGCCAAGCTAAAAAAAAAAAAAGGAGCCTCAACCAAATTCTTTTACCCCAAAAGACTCATTGAAATCCCCCCACTTCCTACGCCGTATATGGAGACATCTAATTTGGCCTAAACTTGGCCCTGAACCACCCTCCTCACTTCTGTATTTCTATCTGCCTGGGACTCGTTCTTTCTTCATGCCTACCCCATTTGGGAGAAAAAGGTCTATGCAATCAGTCCCACTGTAGCTTGGTGCCCTGGAGCCCGGGACCTGGAAACCAAAGGGACTAAGGAAAGAGGTGGCCGGCCAAAACCAGTGCCCCAAAGCCAAGTGCCCTGGGGATGACGTTGTATGCGCTGCAAAAGATGCACTTTTGGAGGACAGAAAGGGAAGGAGAAGCCACCCTAAGATATGGCCCTCACCCACCTGCTGCTCCCAAGGCTTTAGTCCTACCCTTAAGGATCTTGACAGGCCTCCCAGAGTGGAGAGGTTGTGGGCTGGGGATGGGAATAACAGGTCCCCACCTTCTCTGACGAAATCTCCTTCCCCACCCCATCTAACTGGGCTGTGGAGTGTGTGCGATTTAAGTGCCTGAATCCTGGATCGCTGCCCTCAGCTCCTGCCCTCCCATACCCCAACTCACAACAGGGCCAAGTGATCATGGATGGCCTAGAGCCTAGACCTGGCCCTTGGCCCTCCATGCCCACTCAAGGCACCTCCACCTACCTTCCTGCCAACTCCTCAAAACCACCCCTCTTTCTGGGCCCTGCTGGTTCCCTGTGTGTCATCACTGAGATACCCCACCAAGGTCCGCAAGGAGACCCTGGGATCCCTGGTTTTCAACCATTGGTGTCTGGGCCTCAGGCCTCTCTGATTTCCAGGGATACCAAGACTCTCCCTAGGGAAGGAGGAAGGGGACACCTCCTTTCCCAATGGCCCTTCCTCCCTATTCAATGAGGTATCTCTTTGGGTCTCAAACACCGTCATCTCCTTACTTCTCCCCACAGCCCAAGCCAGAGAGATGGGAGACTGAAAGAGAGAGTGGGCATTTGCCCCTGCCAGCCAACCGCCCGTCTGGGACAGTGGAGATTGGGGCCAAAGGGGGTCAGGGAAGCTGCCCCCTTTCCCCCAGTTCTTTACTGCCCCCTCTGCCAGTGCCTTAAAACCAAGAGTGATGCCCTTCCCATATCCATGTCTCCTTCCCCTCATGCCTATGCCTGCCCTTCTCCCCAGCTCAGCCCAGGCCAGGCCAAGGGGAACTGCCCCATTGCACTTTTGTCTTCCCTGTTGGCTTTTGGGAGTATGAGATAAATTGGAAAGGGAAAGGTAACTTGGTCTAGTCCCCTACTCTGTGACTAATCTGTGCAAGAGCTAGAGTGAACCCCAGTAGGAAGGGGAAGGGGGGAATGGAGGGAGGTCCTATAATCCAGGTCCAGAGAAGGCCAAGATCTGGCAGAGAGGGAGAGACTGCCAAACCACAACTGGCAAGGAAGGCAGTGCCCTGGACCCGACTGGGTATTCCCTACTGCCCTTGTGCCCAGGCACCCCCTCCCATTTGCTCCCTCCTTAAAAACATACACCCCAGCTGAGTGAGGAGTAGCTCAGGCCTGGGGTGGGCAATCTGTTAAGCATTTCCGTTGAGCCGCTCTGATAACACTAAGCTCAGGGAGCCATCCCTAGGCCTCCCTCCTGCTCTCACCTCTGACCCTACCTCCCCCAGTCATCAGGGGAGGGAGGAGATGCCTGGGATTACCACTTCTGGGGTGCCCTTGGGCCCTGTGAGACCCATGTCTAACCTTTCTAGAACTCCTTCCCACTGGTCTCGGAGGGGCCCCTTTCCCTCCAGGGGGTCTGAGCCGTCTGTGGGGCACTGAGCCAAAGGGGCTCCTCCCCACCATGGGAATCTCGCTCTTGGCCCCTATCCCGTTTTCCTTCTTTCTCTCTTCTCACCCACCCACTGCCACCTCCTCCAGAGACCATACTTTCCTCTCAAACTGGCACAAAGGCGTGGCAAACCCAGTTGATCCAAAAGAGAAAGACCAGAGTTTCCTAAGCTCCCTCCTCAATTCCTCTCCCTATATACCCTATGCCATCCTTCTCATCCTCTGGAGCTTCCCTGATGGCAACTTTGTCACCCAGTGGCAGAGGGTGCGATCTTTGTGCACTTAACCCTATTGTCGTCCCCACCCCCAAGAGGTCTCCAAGCCACTGGATGGGGTTGGCCTTTGGGACCTGAAGTGAGCCTCTCTTGGGGGTGGATGGGTGAAGAGTGTGTGTGTGTGTGTCTGTGTGTGTGTCTGTGTGTGTGTCTGTGTTGGGGTGGGGTGGGCATTGGAACCTTCGGTACAGGCAGCCCTAGCTCTCTAGGGTTTTAGGGGTGGGGGTGGGAAAGGACCGCATTCCAGGCGGGACCTTGCGGAACCAAGCTGGGCTAGCAAGTTGGCGGTCAAGGGGAGAACTCAAAGCTAATAAAACTGCATGGTGCTTAACCAGGAACTCGTGTGACCTAGCTCAAGCTGTCAGCTCGGAGCTGATAAATGCATGGCAGACTATAACTGGCTCTACCTTTCCCCCTCTCCACCTTCCCCTGCCCTGTCCTCTTTAAAAAAAAAAGTTATATAAAAAAGTGAAAAAAAAATTCCATGTTTCCTAATTTGCACGAAATTTTCTATCACATGATGTGCCTTGCCTTCCAAGAATAAGTATTAACTTTCAACGGTATCACCGCACAGAGATAGCTGCATGCTCTGCTCGTGTAGTTAAAATAAAATCAAATAAAAAATAAAAATGGAAAAGGGGATGTACTTCTATTTGTAAAAAACAAAACAAAACAAAAAAAAAAATCACCAAACAAAAAACTCCAACCCATCCAGTGTCCAGCCCTCCTCAGCTCCTTCTTTGGGCCTCACCTCCGTCCATCTCTCTTCATGTTTCTTGGGCCTAAAGAGGGGTTCCTCATGTAATGGCCACCCCAAAGCCTTTCTAGCTCTTGCCCCTTTCTCAGCTATCTGCCCAAAGCTAAGCTGGAAGGGTCCAGGAGGCCTTTTGTTTTTGATTTGGAAACTAGCATCCAAGCCCTAAAGGGATTGTCCCTGGAAGAGGAGGGCTGTGTTCGTACCATCCTGGATGACCACCTCCTAGGGTGCTGCTCCAAGTTGATTGTCTTCTAGGATTAAGACCCTAAAAGAGACAATTGTGTCCCAGAGCAGCACGCTAAATGGCAATCTGGCCCCTAGGATGTCACCCTAACAGACAGCCACTCCTAAAGGGTTACTTCAAGTGAGATGGCTCTCTCTTGGAATGTCACCCTAACTGAAAATACCTGCCCTCTAAGGTGTTGCCCTAACTGGGATAACTGCCTCCTAGGGTGGTAACCTCAATATCTGTCCCTTAGCATGTCATCCTAACTGGGGTGGTGGGGGTAGCCATTTGTCTCTTAAGGTGTTACTTTAACTGGAACGGCTGCCTCCCTGGGTGTCACCCTTATTGAAACATCTGTCCCCTAACATGTCACTCTAGCATGTATGATTGCCTCCTGGGGTGGCACTCTAGCTGGGACAATGATCTCCCAGGGTGCCACCCTAGCAGAGATGACAGATCCTTCCAACTCTAAAAGTCTATAGTTCTGATTGTCTCCTAGGCAGGCAGGAGGAAGTGAGTTACCCAGTTAGGGCTCAGGGTTTTGTCTTTTTTTTTTAAACACAAGAGAGGTAGGCATTCTTGTGTCTCTTCCATCTGACACCTCCCCAACCCCCATATAAGTTTTGCCAAAGTCCTTCCTTTCCCTGCCCCTCGTCCCCCACTTGGTGGGCCATCTGGGGATGGATTTGGCTCCTGTCCTGACAGCTTCTCCCTTGCTCCATGTCTTCCAGTTGTGAATACGAATGCATCTAGTATGGAAAAAGTATATATTTATCTATCTATCTCTCTATATGCAATATCTGTTTAGTCTCTGCTCTTAGGCTGGCTAACCACTCTCAGTGACTTCATGGAGGAGGATCTTAGAGAAGCTGCTTTGATCTGGGAGTGGGTTGGAATGGAAGTCAATGGTCCTGTTTCATTTTCCTGAGCAGTTTTGTGTGGTGTTTTATTTTTCTAATTGACCAAAGCAAAGCGTGTGCTGCGTTTCTCCTCCCTCAGTACTTTCCCTACTCCTCACCCCTGGTTATAGGGGCCCAGGATTTGGGGTGAAGGGGGAATTAAGGGAAAGAACTTCCTTCCAGCTTCTGGTCCTCTCTTCTGTAGGGTCCCTCTTTGGGGGGAGTGGTCCAGCTTCCAACAATCACCTATGACATCATTGGGTCAGGGTCACTCATCATCCCACCCACATAGTCCCATCTTTTATGCTCCTTGGGGAGTAAGATGGTAGCTGAGCCTAGGAATGAGAACAAGGAATCACCATAGAACTGTAGCTCACTATGCAGGTCTGGAGGAGCCTGGAGATATCTGAGACTCTTTGCTCATGATGACTCCATGGTTCCTTCCTCATCATCACCACCACAACTCCCGCCCCCCCCAAGCTATCATCTTCCTGGGCCTTCCTTGACACCTGGTTTTGGCTCTTGGGGCAAGGCAGAAGACTGGAGCCACTGGCTCTCATTTCTGTCCAGTAAGACCCCCTGGTTCATCCTGGATTTTAAGTAATTCTCTTCCTTTCCCATCCCACCATGCCTTCTTTCAAAAGTGCCACTAAAGACCAGAGCAGTGGGGGTGAAGGGTATGACAACTCCATGCTATCTTGTCTCCCAAATCTGAAAGCTGTGGGAATTCATGTCTGAGAATCAGGTTGAATGTGACTGATTTAAACAAGAAAGTCCCTTTGTGTTAGCTAAACCAGAGGAAGTAGCCTAGAGGGTTCCTGGAGAGACCCTAGGGGTCAAGTCAGAAGGGGTCTTCTTGAGGTCATTTTTGTCCAGTTCCCTACCTCCATCTTGACCTGGACTTCACCAACCATCACCGTTCCCTAATTCAGGAAGGGTATGTAGGGTTCCTTCAAGCCAGAAGCTCCTAAAGCCAAACACTTCCTCTCCTATTCACTCATTCCACAAATAGTTCCTGAGAGCCACTTATACACACACACACACACACACACACACACACACACACCCCTCAGATCTGTCATTTTTCACTTGTCTTAAACACAGGTCAGGGCTCCTGCCAATAAGGCCCCTGGGCAGACAAGACTCCTTCCCTTTCTCCTCTCTCCCTTTTTTGTCCCAGTCTCTTCTCAGTTGTAGAGAACCTTTCTCCTGCCAGTATCCAGGAGTTTTGATTAGAATTCTGTGGAAAGGGAAAGAAAAGTTGGAAACCCATCATCTGCATGGAACCTCATGCAAAACAAGGGCCTTGAGGCATAGTGGACATAAAGCACAGAGCTATTGAGTGCCCGGAGGATCCAGGCTGAAGTGGCACTGAGGTTGTTGAGAGTGAAGGAAGTCTAGTCTCCCACCAGGAGCTGCCATGAGCACCCTCTCCTCCCTCCCAAAGTGCAAGAGGATGTGCTGAGTCAGCAGCCCTTATAGTAATGGCTCAGTCAGTGCATTTCGCTCCTCCAGCTGTGTACATCTTGAGTTGGGAGTGAGAAGAAGAAATGCCTTTGTGTTGATAGATAAGTGTCTGAATTTGGAAGGCTGATGGACTCGTCTCAGACAAAGGAGATTTTGGTCAGAGGACCAAATCCTCCTTAATTCTGCCTCCTTACCGACTCCTGCCATCCAGGTGCTCAGGGAGATCTGGCCATGTGCCCCATGAACAGAGGAACTCAGGTCCCCATCTAATCCCCCTGTACTGAAGATGCCTCATTGGTCACCAATTATCCCTCTGCCTTCAGGGCATCTATCATTCTGCCTAACAGTTGCTATACCCTTCCTTCACTCACCAAAATATGAAATTCTGAATGCCACCGCCACCCGAAACCTGCTATGGCTTTGGCCAACCAAATGGGTTCATCTCTTCCTGGTTCTATGATCAAGGGCTCTCACCACACTGACCTATTTACCACCAGGTAGTTTTTTCATCTGTTTTGCTGGTTCCTAGAAGCTTCAGACCATTTAGGGCATGACCTCACACTTTCACACGCGCGTACACACACACACACACACACACACACACACACACACACACACACACACACACACACCCTCAGTGACGATATCTATGAAAGTTTCAAATGGGACCACATCAGAGACCACCCCAATGCAATGGTCCAATATTCGATAAAATCCAGGAAACCAGGCCCTGAAGGGGTTGGCCCTGCATTAGGGTCCCCTTCCTGGATGAGGAAGGTGAAGCAACCAAGTCCTCACCTTAACTTCATCTCTTGAGAGACTTGCCCCCCCACACCCACACACTCATGCACATATACACACTCACATGTGCACATACACACATATATATTCCATGTCCACCTCACTGGGCTGTCTCTAAATCTCTTCCCTTTCCCCATTTTGTGAGTGGGAAGGTGGTTCCTTACCTTGTTTCCTTAGCAGTTTAGTCTGGCCCCCCCTTCCTTCTCCCCAACCTCTCTGACCCAGGAAGGAAATAAATTTCAGGGGCAAGACAGGGGAAAAGAGACACAAGCTCTGTGAGGCCAGGAAAGGAGCAGAGGAATGTCAGAGGGACTCTCTGACTAGGCTCTCCTCTCCCTCAGCCCTAGAGAGTACAGAAAGAAAGGGACATCCCTCCTCCCTCAAAATGGTTTTCTTATAGGGGCATCATGGGATGAGGGGGCCCCACTTTCCAGGGCATAAGAGTATTATGAGTCTTCTTCATTCCCTTCCCTGAACTTTACACTAATCCAGATAGAGAAGCAAAGGCAGGCAACAAAGGGGAGAAAGAAATCTAAGCAACCAGGCAGTGAGTACCCCAAACAGTGAGATGGTAATCTCTTCCTCAAGGTTTGGAGATAGAGTTCTGACATGCCCCTTTCCCTAAGCACCCCAAACACCAGTGTTCTGAGGCCCAGGACTTGCACCCTTCTTAGAGGCCCTCTAAATCCAGATGGCTTCAGCCTTGATTTTTCTTGACCTAGCGTTCATGCACTACATCGGCTTTCTTAGTGACCACAGTTCCAAGTTAGGTAAGATAGAACCAGAGTTGGGATGGGGGAAGAGGGCACAGTGAGAGAGGTGAGCCCCACAGAGACCTGTTCACCTTGACCAATAAATTCCAGAGTCCTCTAATAGTGCTCATTAGGAAGTATCTCAAATGGACAAAATTGAAGCTGCCTCCTTCCCCATCCAACCACCCCCATACCAGGCCTCATTGATGGTACTTTAAACTTTGTCATCCACTCATAATATTTTGTGATGTGGATTATAAATTGCTGCTCTAAAGTGGTCAGTTTCTCAAACTGGCACATCATCCAAGAACCTTGGTTGTGTTAGTCATTTTTGAGGGGATGAACATCTTCCTCTCACCTTCATCTCCTCCTGTCTATATCCTCTCCCACATCATGCAATGCTACTTCCCCCTCCTGCCCACCAGACATCTGGGAAGCAGTAGATCAGCTGTTAGACTCTCTGATCAGCCTCAGTCCCCCCCATAAAATGTGTCTCCCACCCCTTATAGTCTTCTCTCTACCTTCCATTATGGCTGGATTAAGGTCCTTCTGGTGCTCCATCATCTATCCATGATTAAAGTTAGCCACACAATAAGAAGGCCTCTGTTTCTTTTCAAGGGAGGGATTGGGACAAGATTTTGGGACAAGAAAGGAGGGAAAGCCAACCAAAAGTCAAAGCAGCAGGACTGTTGACATCCAAACCAAAAACCAATTGTTCCCAAGCAGTGCCTCGCAAGTCCCTGCTGGCCTGGCTTTGAGTGGGTGTTTCTCTGGACATCTGGCCATCTCAGTCCTTGCTTAGGAAGCTGCAGGGAAGGAGGGTGATCTGCCTCCTTAAGAGGGTATATCTCAACCCTGAAAGGATAAGACTATGCTATGACTCAGGTGAGGGCAAAGTTCTAGGGTGACCTAAAGCACTTAAGTATAGCTAGACACTCCCTAGTCTGGAGGTCTTTAAAGCTGTAGAGTCCATATTTTCAGTGCCTAGGAACATAAGGGTGGCAAAGATGGCCTGGCAGAATCCCAGCCCTGGCTGGGAGCTAGAATGGGAATCCATATCTGTTCTTCCCTGTGGAGCACACATTCTAGGCCTTTAATGAGATGGGGGAACTCTGGAGCAAAATCAGTCTGGAAGAGATGGGTCTTGGGAGGGGAGGGGAGGCCCTGAGTCCCTCAAAGACTTCCCCCCACCCACCCAAAGCTCTACTCAGCCACAGGCCTCCAGAGGCTATCTATTCCATCCTCCACATAGGGTAAGATTCCACTTTATCAATGAGCCCATGGGTTTATTGGACTGAAGCAGGGATATGAGGAGAAAAGCTGCGGTAGCTTTCCATCAGCACCCTGGACAAGGGAACAGGTAGGCAATCCAGGCCACACCCTTCTGTGTGATCCCTAAAGAAAACCAGTCTCCAGCTCCCTTGGTCCCGTGCTCTGGCATTACCCTCTCCAAGGATCCCCAAATTTTGGCCTCTAATCTATCTATCCTCCCAAATACTTGGGCCCCAACAACCCCTCCCAACCACCACCACCACCACCAACAACAAACCACAAAACAAACCAAAGGCTTTAAGATACCCTTGGTCCCAACCCCAGACTCATCCTTTCCCAGCTCCTGACTCAACAGAGTAGCCCAGGCTCTCTGACTTCTCTTCAATGTCTTGGACAGGAGTTGGCAAGAGGCAGAAGGGACAATCCCCCCAAACCCAGACTTTTTTGTTACAGTTTCCGTAGATCTCATTTTGATCACTCAAGGACAAAATCCAGGTGAAAGGGGGGTGGGAGGAGAGGGAGGAGAGGAGATGTTACATAGAGTGAGATCAAGTACCGGAGACATCTCTCTGGGAACATGACATAATGGAGAGAAAAAAGAATTTGCTTTACTGGTGTCCTCTTCAGTTGTTATTTTTTGTGTGCGTGTTTTGTTTGTTTTGTTTTCTCCAAGATTTCTTTTTCCATTTTATATTTTATCAATATTATGGGACTAGTTAATCTGTTTCTTGCTTCTTGCTTACTGCACCCATCCCACAATGCCCTCAAACACACACACACACACACACACACACACACACACACACATACATACACACCATGCATCATAGATTGGAAACCGCTGCAGGCCCAGGACTGAGCTCTCTTATCCTTGGCCTACCATCAACAAATACATACACAGTCTGCCCAATTCCAAGGGCACAATATTGGGACTGGGATGGGGGGATGGGATCTAACTTTGCCCTTCCTCCTTCTCCCTCCCTCCTACCTGTTCCCTCGCCTCCTGCCTCAGTTTCCCTCTCTCCCTTCCCCCTCTTCTGCGCCTCACACCCTATTTGATTATAACATTGTATGATGCAGCCCTTACGGTCTAGCCGATGCGCCTACCTAAATACCATTTATTGAAAGTGACGATGGTTTGTTCCCTATGCAAAAAAAGGAAAAAATATTCCAAAAAAAAGAAAAAAATGTATAAAACATTAAACAAGCTATGCTCCAACTCTACATGTGTCCCCAAGACTCTCCTTTCCTCGACTGGGGTCAAGGGAACCAAAGAGGGAAGGGATGAGGGGAGGGACCAACCAGGGTGGGCTATTTGAGTAACTGGATTTTGTCTGGGCCCTCTCTGCTCCTAGGCTTTCTGAAGAAGGAACTTATAGTGTGTGTGTGTGTGTGTGTGTGTGTGTGTGTGTGTGTGTGTGTGTGTGTGTGTGAGAGAGAGAGAGAGAGAGAGAGAGAGAGAGAGAGAGTATGTGGAGGATGAGGACAAGGATTACCAGGAGCTTGGAGCCCAACCCAGCTACTTCTGTTTGCACCTGACCAGGAAGACAATCTCCAGTGATATCCCCACTTAGTAACTCAGACTCACCTTGAAGACATACAGTGATAGGAACCTGCCACTACCTGAGGACCTCCATTCCAGACTAGTTCTAATTACAACTGTTCACCATTTCCTTCCTCTTCACAACTGTCACCTGCTGCAACTCATACTGCCTTTAGGTCCAGATCTGTCCTCTTCATGATAATTCTTCAAAAACCTGAAAACAGCTTCTCTGAGAAGAGGATCCAGTGTTAGGTTTGGAGGCTGGAAATGGATTTGGGGGCTACAAAAGGGCCTGTTTATTGAAGAATATTGAATTGAGGCCATTTTTCTCTGTCACGGGTCCCAGAGATATGACCTGGCTCAGAAACATCCACAGAAGACATGGCTGGCTGTGGTCAAGGGTGTGTTCATGTGTGTGTGTGTCTGTCTGTCTGTCTGTCTGTATCTTCATGACACTTAACGCACTGTCAGTGATCATGGTAGCTAGCATTTATACAGCACTTTAAGGTTTGCATGTATTGTCTCATTTGCTTTCAACAACCCTAGGAGGTAGGTACTGTTATTATTCCCATTTTACAGATGATAAAATTAAGGAACAGAGAAGTTAAATCATTTGCCCAGGGACACGCAGCTGGTAAGCATCTGAAGCGAGATTTAAACTCTGACTCCAGGTCTAAGGCAGTCTCTGCTTCATCAGGGAACAGCAAACTGCAGCCCATCTGGCCCACTGCCTGTTTTTGTGTGGCCTGTGAGCCAACAGCTAAGGCTTACTGGATTTTATTTATTTATTTCTTTGTTTGTTTTTGCAGGGGAGAAAGCAGAGCAATTGGGGTTGACTTGCCCAAGGTCACTCGGCTAGTAAGTGTTAAGTGTCTGAATCCGGATTTGAACTCAGGTCCTCCTGACTCCAGGGCTGGTGCTCTATTCATTGTGCCACCTAGCCGCCCCCCATTTTACTGGATTTTAAAGTGTAAAGACCACTCACTCTCAGCTCTTAGGCCCTGATCTAGCTTGCTTAGCCTGTACTACCTGTGTCTCTCTGCGACTTCATGTGGCTGTCTCTTTTGTGTGCGGCATGTTCTCTCATGTGTGTGTCTTCAGTGTGTGGGGGGCAGCCAGTGTCTGTGTCTCTGGGTTCCTGCCTATATGGATTCAGGCACCTATTACAGTTATCCCTTCCACTTCTCAGCTCTTCCCATTGAGGTTTCGCATTATCACAGGTCAGTGTAAGAAATTAAATGGGAATTTGAGGGGAGAATAAAATTTTGTTTGCAGAAGCCACAGATGACAAGTGAAGACCAGAAAAAGACACAGAAAAAGTTTGGAATCTCAGAAATGCATAAAATATATGTATAGTATTGTGTAATATCAATATATTTAATCTTTTAAAACCATACTAATTCAGATTTCTTCTCTGGTACGAGGCTTAGGCCAAAATAATTTTATGCAGATTTTCCATATTGCAGGGTGCACGATGCCCCTAACCTTTACGATGTGGAAGGAATATTCAGGGTGTTAGGAAAAAATAGAAAAACAAGATGCCTCTTGTCCTACTTTGGCCACATAGCTCCAATAAGCCCTTTGCCCTCCTTGGACCCTGCAGGCCCTCATCACCTCACCACTCCACTGTGCCCTGGACTATTGCAAGTCTACTTGTGGCTCTGCCTTCCTCAAGCTTCTCCCACTCCAATCTGTCCTCCATTCAGCCACTAAGATGACTTTTTCTAAAGTACAACCTATCATCTCTCCCCCCCAACCCCAACCCCCAATAAACAAACTCCAGTGGCTTCCTACTGGCTTTCAGAATCAAATGCAAAATCTTTGCCATTCAGAGCCCTTCATAACCTAGCCCTGCCCCTACCTTTCCAGTCTCCTTATGTCTTACTACACCTTATACCCCACTCTCCCACCGTACTCTCTGATCCAATGACACTGGCCTTCTAGTTGCTTCACAAACAAGACATTCAGGTACTTTCTTGGGCTGTCCCCCATGCCTGGAAAGCTCTCCCTTCCTCCTCATCTCTGTCTTCTGACTTTTCCAGCTTCTTCCAAGTCCTAACTAAAATCTCGACTTCTACAAGAAATCTTTCCTATCCCTCTTAATTCTAGTGCCTCCCTTCTCTGAATTATTTCCTATTTATCCCATATAAAGCTTGTTTTTACATATATGCCTGCTTGTTGTATCCCGCCTTTAGAGGGCAGGAACTGTCTTTGGCTTCTCTGTGTATCCTTAGCACTTAGCACCATGCCTAGCACACTGTAAGAGCTTAATAAATGCTTATTGGCTGACTGACCCAAGAAACTTACATTTTACTGAGGATGAAGTAGGGATGGGGCATAGGACATACACACGTAAAAGTCAAAGACAAGGTAGAGTGTGATGGGGGCAACAGAGACAAATAGATCAAGTGCCCTAGGGACAATTTAAGGAGAAAGAGAAAACCAAGCTGGGGGATGGGAGCATGAGGAGAATCATACAAGGCTTCATGGAAGAGGTGGCACCCAAGTTGTTCCTGGAAGGAAGAGATCTCTGAAAGGCAGAGATGATAGAGGAGAGAGAGCATTCCAGGCCTATGGGATAGTCTGAGAAATGCATATAGTGGCCTGAGATAGCAGGCAGGGGTAGTCCAGGTTTCTAGCCGAGGCTAGAACATTGTTCAGGAGACTCTCCTCATTGGTGGAGAGAAAGTTACGCAAAGCTGTGTGCCTAAGTACCATGCAGAATAGGCCCAAGAAGAGAAATGTTCTTCTTTCTTCCCTCAAGAGGCGCATGGATCAGGGCTGACTCCAGGAGAAAGAAAAAGATTGTCTTACACACCTATAAAGATAGCCTGCTACTCAAGATGTCCCTGCTTTCCAACTTGTCTCCCTAAAGACATTGGGCATCTGATCTCCCTTGCATTGGCACCTTTCTCTTGGTTGAACAATGTCATTTGAACAATATCATTTGATTCCCATCTAAAGAACTAGTTCACTCTTGTGCGTTGTCTGGTGTATTCTTATCTGTATAGGTTTTCCAAGTTCACTTTGCATTTTGATTGGATAAGTGCCTTTTGTGATGGTCTTTGTGGAACTAGTATTGGTTAGGAACCTTCAGATGGAAGCTTGGGGTACCTTCCCACCTTACAAGATAGCAGCCAAGGGGCGGCTAGGTGGCCCAGTGAATAGAGTACTGGTTCTGGAGTCAGGAGGACCTGAGTTCATATCCAGCCTTAGACACTTGACACCTTGACACACTTCCTAGCTGTGTGACCTTGGGCAAGTCACAATTGCCTTGCCTTCCCCCCTACAAAAAAAAAAAGCAACCAAGACCTCCATTTTTTGTTCTGAACCAATTGTACCTCTAAATCAGCCATGTAGGAGTAGGGAATACAAATAGATGTCAATCTAGTCTGGTATCCCCCTCTTAGACACTGGAAAACAGAATGGCTAGTCTTATGGTCCCTCCTATTCTCTTCAGTGTAGGAGTCAGTCTTGCTTGTAGGGGGTGGGCAAGATTCCAGAGATAGCTATCATTGTCTCCCATGAAGCCACCTGTCTGTAGCCTGTTTTAACATTCCATGTGGACATACAGATCTGACATGGGCAATAAACACCTTATGTAAGGGTCAGAGAACATCAAGTACCCCAGTGGGGCTGGTACATAGAGGACCAGAAGGCAGTATGATGCGAAATAAGACATGAAGCTCATTCGAGTCGTGAAGACTGAGGAGTCTGGCGGCCTCCCTATATGTGTCTGTATTTACATCCTTACATGCCCCAGTGTGGCTATCTCTGCTTCTGTCTATTTCTGTAAGCATGCATGCGTGCGTGCGTGCGTGTGTGTGTCTACATCTGTGCTCAAGATTCTCTGCTTACCTGTGGCCAAGTATGTCAAGTCAAGCTTCCCATTCTCAGAGCCATAACTACAACAATGTGATCAAGGCTTTGCCCCAGGGCACCAATATCCAGGACATGTACTTCCTTCCAGAGGAGGCCTTCTGTATACTGATTCTGGGCTCCTTGACACCGCAAAAGTCCCACTTGTCTCCCACTCCACCATAGCCCCTTCCTCCTGTTATTTCCCACTACCCCCTCACACAAAGGTTGCCTGGCTCAACTGAACCTAACTAAAAACACGTCTTGCCTGCACCACCAATGCCAGCTGAATTTGCCCCGAGTTCCTGGGGCCCATTTTTTTCTGAGGCCCTCTCTATGTACAGCCTCGTGCTTATAAAGTACAAGAAAACTGCAGTCTGATCCCAATAACCCCCTCTCTCTCCTCTTCAGGGAGTTCTTCCACCTGACTCAGGAGAAAAGACTCCCAGGAGTGTAACAGAGAGCCAGACCTGGGACAGACTGGAGATATGTGAGATTCACCTGAGGTCCAGGCCCCACATCTGGTCTGAGTGTCTTAGCAGCTCTGTGGCATGCAAAGCTCTCCATGAGGCTTTTCGAGCCCTACATTTCACTCTACATAAAAAGACAACACTCTTAATTGGCCAGTCAGGAGGATGTACACTGGACCAGGTCTTCAGCAGCAGAGATAAGCTACAAAGAGTCCCCTACATTCTACTGCCCAGTCCACCCCAAGACCCCAAAGTGGCCCTCAGGAAATGGCTAACTCAGGCCAAGGGCAGAAGGCTGATGGGTACAGCCAGTGTCCCCTCTGGCTTTGGAGATGCTGGGGCTGGGGGAAAGAGGAGGGGAGACAGGATTTTCCCCCTTAGCAGCAAGCAACTCTTTCTTTAAGAGAGGGCTAAACTGGGGGATCATAGTCAGGAGAGTCCATCGCTAGCTCCTCAAACCTAGCTTTGTTCCTCCTGTCTTATACATGCACCTTAAAACCATCTTCTGCTCTCATTTTAACCCGGCTCCCACAGATTTACCTCTGTCCATTCATCCCTTCTCTATCCTCCCAAAGAAGCCTCTTCTACCTCATCCTATCTGTATTCCCCAACCCATCTCTGCCCCCTAATAAACCTGCCCTTATCACAGTGAATAAATGTTTGTTGATTGAATGATTCAAACTTCTAACTCCTGATCTTATCCTTGCTCCCCTCAGCAAGGTGCCCTGGAGTCAGAGGATTTGGGCTCCAAGTGAAGTGACTTTGGGTAAGTCACTTAATCTCTACAGGCCTCAGTTTACCATCTATAAACTGAAGTCAGACTTGATGGCCTCTAAAGTTTCTCCCAGATCTAAAACTATGATTCTATGATCCTATTCCTGTCCCTCCCAATCTGCCTCTAGAGGTTCCTTCATCTTATCACTGTCCCCTAAGCCCTCATTTGCTTCCCCCTGTTACCTAAAACAAAACCTCCACTCCTTCACCCACAAGGGAGAGTGCTTTGGAAAAAAGAGAATTGGACTTGGAAACATGAAGACTTGGGTTTGAAGACCCAAGACCCTTCCCCTGCAAATAACTTTACTACTGTGGGCCATCTGGAAAACAAGACTCAGTGACCTCTAAGGACCTTTACAACTCTATGATCCTGTGATTCTCAGTCCCCCAAACGAGCTTCTAACTCTCTCATGTTAGCCTTGCCCCCCAGCCTAATTCTGATTTTGCCAGCCCAGAATCCCCATAGCTACTTGTCAATTCTCCTAAGCCTATCTCACTTTCTCTGGATTCATCTCGGATTCCCCCCACCTGGCCCTGAAAGGCTCTGGATGTCTACTTGTCAGGTATATTGAGGAGGCTCATTGATTGGTTAAGCTAGATTGCCTCTGAGGCCCCTTCCAATTCTGAGATTTATGATTCTGGATAGTGAAGTCTCTGGAGAGCCCCCAAATCTAGACCGCTAAAAAAGAGACTTAAGGGGCCATCTAATTTAAGCCTACATTTTACAGATGAGTAAACTGATTCCCAAAGAGCTGAAGTGTCATGCTTCAGGTGATACAAGTAGTGAGTTCCAGTGCCAAGATTTGAACCCAAGTCCTCTGCTTTCAAATCCAAGCTCTATCCTAGATCATGCTAGCTTCTTACATCACAGTTGAAAGAATCCTTAAAAACCACTGAGACCAACCTCTTCATCCTACAGATAAAGACTCAGTGGCCCAAGAAAGCTAAATGGCTCGCCCAAAGTCCTGTATGTAGTGTGAGGTACGGCCAGGATTTGAACTCAGGAGCTTTGACTTCAAATCTAGAATCCTTCCTCCCTCACAGTGCTGACTCTTGTAGCAGAGTTTAAAAGGCCCTTAGGGACTATCTAGTCCAACCTCCTCATTTCACAGATGGCAAAACAGGCTCAAAGAAAAGGAACCTGCCCCCAGGGCCAGAAGCGAGTTGATGATACCTTACCTCCTTTCTAATTTTGTGACTGGCTGGCACGAACAGGCCTCCTCTCCGGGCTCAGACGAGACCATCCATTGACACAAATGCGAAAAGCCTGGAATTTACTTTGTATCTGACAGAACTAAAGGAGATGGAGATTTGATGAGGACACGAAGGGATCATGGGCATGGCTGCCAGCAAGGAAGTGGGCATGGTGGGAGGGGATCCAGGAATTGCCTGCTCCTGCTGAGCAGGATGTATCCCTCATGCCTTTACTCCCAAGTTCCTGACTAGATGAGGCTAAGAGAATATGGAACAACTAAGATCCAAGACCCTTGGGTTCTCATCCTCAAATTTTAGAACCCTAGAATGTCAGCACTGGAAAGACCTTTAGGCAATAAAACATCTAGTCTGGAGCCAGAAGAAACCAAAGGATACAGGATATGGCAGTATTGGAAGGATCCTCTCAGGCCTGTCATCCAAACTATATCTCAACAGGCATTCCCTTTGCTACAAACTCAACAAATGATTTTCTAGTTTCTTCTTGAAAATCTACAGGGATGGGAAATGTGCCACCTTCTAAGGACCCATAACACTCTTGGGTAGCTCTAGGCAGCTAAGAGATATAGTCCAATGCCCTGGGGAAACTGTGGCCAGCGAAGAAAAATCACTGGCAGAGCCAAGATGTCTCCTTACCCTCGGTCACCAGCTCTTTCTGATACATCAAGCTATTTGTCCTCAGGACACTGGGGGAGACAATTCAGTTTGGGGCTAGAGAAGGGACTAGGGGAGACATATGAGGACTGGCAGAAGGACCCTTTTTCACAGGGGGCTGAACTCCAGGGCTTGGGTCCCCACACCCACTGTAGTGGAAAGAGAGTTGGGCTTTAATCTGGAGACTCTCTGGAGTTCTGATCCCAGCCTTTCCATTTACTGTGTAAATGGGTATTTCATGCATCCATCACCAGACCACCATTTCCTCACCTGTACAATGAGGGGATTGGTCTGGATCACCTGTATGGCCCCTCCCAGCTACAGATCTATACTCCTCAGAGTCTTCTTGCAACAGAAGCATCCGCCTAAGAATAAGGCCCTCAACCTCACACTCTGCTTCAACCAAAGGGCCTTCTTCCCCCAACCCAATGTGGACCAGAGTTAAGTGTCTCTTGTGAGCCTCTAGTACCCTCTGGTGGCCATACTCGGGACTCCAAAGACAAGGACCAAACATTTTGTCCCCACCGGCTTCTCTCCCCATACTGGAGACTCCTGCCCTGGTCATAAATAACCCAGCATCTAGCATCTAGCGCCTTTCATCCCGGCTCCCCACAAAAGGATCTCTCCCCCAACCCCGCTCCCCACACACGAGACATTAAGAGCCAAGGTACCAGACTCCTCGATTTCAGTCAGGGGATTGATCCTCTTGTACCAGGACCCTTGCCCAAGGGTGGAGTCAGGGTTCAGTATTTCCTGGTAGGGGCTCAGTTTGGGTCTAAGGTCAGAGTTCAGTCCATTCCACAGGATCATCCTCATTGTCACCTGGATCTAACTTTCTATGCATACTTCCCCTCATCTTCCTCTTCCTCCCCAGGTCTATCTATCACTAATTGAAGGGTAAAGGGTAAGTGAGTGAAGATAAGATCCCTTATCTCTCTGTTTTGGGGGAGGGCTGAGGTGGGAGAGGGTAGAAATTCCCAGAAGAATGGAAGTTGAGAATAAATCTGGGAACTCCCAGAGTGAAGGCAAGATATGGCCCCAGTCCTTATGGAGTTTCCAAACTTAAGGGTTCGAATGTGCCCTCTCCCACCCCACCCCCATTTCAATAGGAAGAACTCAAGCCATTCAGGGCCTGAGGACTATGTGTTTATGATTTCCATCCCTTGTTGTCCTCTAACACTGCCTCACCCCCATCGCTGCGCCCCTGGACCCCGCTATTGCAATAACCTCTTGGTTGGTCCCCCTTTTTCAGGTCTCCCCTCACTCCTCACCCTCCTCGGCCACCAGGATGATTTCCCTAAAGGGCAGATCTGACCACTCACCTCCCTACTCAACAAACTCTAATGGCTCCCTATTAACCCCAGAATCAAATACAAAATTCTCTCTGTCTGGTTTTTAACGCTCTTCACAGCTTGACCCCTTCCTACCTCTCCGTGTATGGTAATACCTTAAAGATAACAGCTAGCATTTTATATAGGACTTGATGGTTTGAAAAGCATTTTAAAAATATTTCATTTTATCCTCACAACAGCCCTGAGTAGGCATTCCTCATCATTTTATAGATCAGGAAACTGAGATGGGCAAAGGTTAAATGACTTGCCCAGAATCACACAGCCAGTAAGTGGCTGTGGCTGGATTTGAACTCAGGTTTTCCTAACTGAAGGTCCAACAGCTGAAATCCGACCTCTGCAAGAACCGCTTCCTAGAAGTGCTCTCCTCTCTCTCTCCCTGGTATCTTCCCTCTGAGATTACCTCACATTTACCCTGAATAGACTTGTCTATCCATAGTTCTTTACATGTTGTCTTCCCCACTAGAACGTGAGCTCCCTGAGGATGGGGCCCATCTTTTCCATTTCTTTGTATCCAGCAATTAGCACAGTGCCTGGCACTTGGTAAGAACTAAATAAATGCTTGTTGATTGATAAAGCCCAAGTAGAAAAAAAATTATACTGGCCATAGCAGAAAATCTGGCAACCTTGGATAGAGTAACAGGGAAAAGCTCAATGGCCCTAGAGC
Source organism: Pseudochirops corinnae (assembly GCA_028646515.1). Taxonomy (NCBI): domain Eukaryota; kingdom Metazoa; phylum Chordata; class Mammalia; order Diprotodontia; family Pseudocheiridae; genus Pseudochirops; species Pseudochirops corinnae. The sequence continues at coordinate 495,437 of JAQQSV010000010.1, read as the reverse complement.
TCATAGAATTCAGAAATGTGAGGTTCTTTGGTTTAGAGAATAAAGTCCAACCCATTTAACTTACAGTTGGAGAAACTGAGGTTCAGAGAGTGGAAGGGACATGTCCCAAGGTCATTCAGCAAATTAGTGAGAGCCATGTCCATCCTCCTGATCTATATCTTGCCAAGGACCCAGATGGCTCTGGAGGAGTTAGTGAGGGTGGTGATCTTGCACAGCCCCACCTCACTTAAATCCAATTCACTTGCAAGTCATGGCATCACCTTCCTAATGTCATGGTCCTCTTCTAGAACAAAGGACAAACAACAACAGCAAGTTAGTCGCAAAGGGAGGAGTTGCACCCAGGTCAGCCTGATTTCTTTTTCTTTTCTTTCTTTTTGACACTACCCAGTTTTTAAGGGGTTAATTTTGTATTTAAAGACTAAGAATGTTCAGCTGAGAGACAAAGGGCAAACTAGAAAAGTCTTCTATTGTTGAATCAATCAGAGCCATTAAGTCTCCTAATTTCTAACCCAGAGTTCTTTCCATTACACTACAAGACAAATACACCCCAAAGTAAATAATATGCTTTTTGTTTGGTTTCCCAAAAAAACTTAAGTTTAGAAATAGATGCTTAGAACCTGGAAGAAAGTAAGTGATACAAGCCAAGGTGTTAAGCATGGATAAACTCCCAAGTGTGGCCAGAACCAGATTAAAATATAATTAGGAAGTGTTTTAGCAAAATAAATAAAAATGCAATACAACATAGATAATGTTAATTTGTGGTTTTCTAAGTCAATACGTGTAAGCAAAGATTCTTTTCTATTTGGGTATGACACCATTGTTCCATCTAACCAATTCAAAGTCTGGGGAAGTGAAGTTATAATGATAGTGTAGATAGAATGTGGGCAGTGATGGTGGAGGGCAGAGAGAAAAGCACCCAACACTTGTGGATATTTCACCAATGCCTCTCTGATACAGAAACAATGAGTGGTGAGAACCCGTTTATATTTGAAAAAGGCATTTGAATCCCTTCCTGGCAGTTCTTGTATCCTCGTACTTACACAGAGGAACTGTGCAGGGGAAGAAACTGAGTCTCAGTCAGGGGATTTGACTTGTCCTGACAAGCATTTGCTATTCATCAGAGCAGACCCTCTACTTGGTAGCACAGGACAGGAAGTGCTCTCTTACAGTTTTGAAATCAATACAGCTGCATTTCCTCAGGAAAAAAAATCCTCTAATTCAAACTTTTCACTTATTCCTTTCCCCACAAAAGAGGCCCACGAGTGAGGTTTTTTGGTTGCTTCCTATGTCCGAATCTCGTCTCCCAATTCTCCCAGGACAGGGCCCCTCTTACCACTGTGCCTAGCTGGTGTCATATCTAGCCACAGGACCACTAAGCAAATGGGGAGAAGGGAGCAGTTATTGAGAAACTAGATTGTGGCAAAATGAAATTAGGGAGCAGACAACTCAGGCCATTATTGAAGAAGAGGGCCAGGGGCACAGGAAGTGACTTAAGATATCCCCTAGGTCAGCTATTCATTTTTCAAATGACAGAAGCAAAGCCCAGGGAAAAGTAATTTGCAAGTGGTCACACAGAGTCAGTAATAACAGCAAACATTTATAGCACTACGCTAAGCTCTTTACAACTATCATCTCATTCAGTCTTCATAATAATCATGGGAGGTGGGTACTATTCTTCTTCCCATTTACAGATGAGGAAACTGAGGCAGGCAGCAGTTAAGTGAGTTGCCTAAGGTCACATAGCTAGTAAGTATTTGAGGTTGGATTTGATATCAGGTCTTCCTGACATTTCTAGCCACTGTACAACCTAGCTGCCTCAGCAGCACTCAAACCTCACTGAGTTTCCATTTCCTCATCTGGAAAATGAGGGGGTAGAACCAGATGACCTCTAAGGCCCCTTCTGTATCTATGATCTTATGTTCCATTTAGAGAAGAATCAACCATCACTGGACAGCAAAATGGCTGGATTTTCGATAAATAATCTTTTATTGTAAACTAATCTGCAGGCGGGAAGGGAGGGAGGTGGAATCATAACCTGGTTCTGCCATGTTTTCCATTGAGGGAGAAGAGAAGCAATAAGGCCTGGGGTTAACAGGATTCTTTTATTACAATTTAAATTATTCCTTGGGGTCCAGAGACTGGAGGTGGAGTTTGGGAGACAAGCATGAAGAAATCAGGGCATCCGCCCCAAGGGTTCCACAGTGGGAGGGCCTTCCTTAGAAGGAAGTATATCTCTCATCATCTGTGCTGGTAGGGGCCTTTACGTCTGGTTCCAAGGCTTCATTGATGTGGCCTCTCTTCGCCCTTGGTGACTCGGGTCTTGGCCTAAAGAAAGGATGACCAGATCTCAATGCCAGCCTATTTGAAGGGGGTGGTGATGGGAACCAGGAACCTATTGACCAGACCAGTTACAGCCCAAGTGAAGATACCTTTGTCCCAGTTGGTGGTCTAGGCACCTAAAAAGTCAGCTACCTCTTGGAAGAGGGAAAGAGATAGGAGAAGGTTCTGGACAAAGTAGAAAAGAGGGAAAAAGGAGAGGCTACCCTCATCCAGAAGCTACAACCTTTCATGACTCCCATGGCCCACAGGAAAAAGTCTAAACTCTTTGGTCTGGCCATTTGAGGCCTCCATGGTGTGGGCCCCAGCTCCTTCTCCAGGCTTATCATTCTTACTCCCTAGTAGAACTGCTTCATGCCACCTAGACTGGGCTCCTCCCTCTCCCGGTCTGCCTTTTCTCCACAAACTCAGCTTCATCCCACCTCAAAGCTTTTTCTCAGGCTCACTTCTCTCCTCTCTGCCTCCATCTCTTTGTCCAAACCACCAGAAAGTACAGTAAAGGACATCGGGGGCCATATACAGCTAGATATATATATATATATATATATATATATATATATATATATAGTATGCTAGGCACCATTGTAAATGCTTTATAATTATTATCTTACTCTATCCTCATAACAACCCTGGGAGGAAGGCACTATTATTTACAGATGAGGAAACTGAGGCAGGCAGAGGTTAGATGACTTGCCCAGAGTCATACAGCTAGTAAATTTCTAAGGCTAGATTTGAATTCAGATCTTCCTGACTCCAGGCCCAGTGGTCTATTCACTGTGAAACCTAGTTAAGTGACTTGTCTATGAGTGAGCTAGGCTGGACCTGACTACAAGGTCTGCCCTCTATGTACTATACTCTCTCACACAGGTGATTCTAACCATGCAAAACATGAGTATGCACAGAATACAACAACTGGACATACCTGTCTGTGCATATGCACGCCGAAGGGCACACATATAGACGGTGCACACCTGGGAATTTGCATTTGCACACAGCCACAAAGGCATCCATGCAAGAACATGTAACAGTAATCTCTCCCATCTCTGTGGCCACAAAGCTGTCAAAGTTCTTTCTTCACAACCACCCTGAGGCAGTGGTTCAAATACATTATTAGCCCTATTTTACAGGTGAGAAAACTGAGGCTGGGTCCCAGGTCTCCTGTCTGGAGTTCTTTAGACTATACTACATTGTTTCACAGAAGCATCCCAATGCCCAAAACAAAACAAGACACACACACAGACACTTATGTGCACACATAAAGATGCCAATGTACACTGTACCTCATGTGAATGTTTTCATGGGGGTTCTGAGTTGATCGGACCTCTCCAAGCTGCTCCTCCTCCTCCTCCTCATTCCTGGGGAGAAAAGGGACTCTGGAGGTTCTCCTTGGCCCGATTTCCCTCTCATCCTCACCCCCACACATACACCATGGGTACTTTCTCGGGCTAAGGCTCAGTCCCTAGTGTTCTATAAACTTAGAACTTGGAGATGAAGTCCCAATTCCCTCATTTCAGATTAATAAACTGAGTTACCAGATGAGGAAATTATTTGTTCAAGGTCACAGCCAGGGAGTTTGTAGTTCATATGACTGAGACACTGGCTCTTTGGCCAGGTCACAAAAAGGAAGGGCAGCCATGTGGAAGAAGAGAGGGAGCTGGGAGGTAACCCCAGGTCCAGGGAGCAAAGTTTCCCACCTCTCCTTGGAACACCAAAACCGTTTGGCCAGCATGAGGACGAAGACGATGAAGAGAAAGCCCACAACAGCTGTCAGACCTGTCAGCCAGGGCTGCAAGCTCCTCTTAGTCACTGCCAGGGACAGAGTGAGAAAGAGAGACACACTGAGCTTCAGTGCCAGGGTGAGGGGTTTTATGCCAGGCTCTGGGACAATTCCCCCTTTCCCTTTCTTTGTCTTCTCCCTCTTCCAAGAGATCTGTTTCTTCATGTGAAAATAGAGGGATGGAGTCCCAGAGCCAAAGCAGGGTACTGAGTTGTTCCCCAGCCTCTTACCCATGGTATCATCATCCTTGCCCCTCCCCAATCCCTGACTTCCCACCTTCCTGGGCATCCACTGATGACAAGAGCAGTGCAGAGAGCACAAAGATGGTCTCCTGGAGCTCCATGGGGCCAAGCAGCTGTGGCTGGTCAGTCTGTCCAGGGTCCTTGAGTCTGGTCTCCGTCTGCAGTCTGCACTGACTGCTGCAGAAGAGAGCTGGAGAGATGGCTGGAAATGGCCCCACCCCAGATAAGCTAATATGGAAGGGGCAGAGGTTGGGGGGGCGGTGTGGAGTGCTGGTAGGAGAGTGATCATTTATTGGACTCTGAAGGTCCCACTTCTCACACCCACCAGCTGCTCAGGGGACCGCGCCTTTCTTCCCTTTTAACCCTCTGTGGCCTTTGAGATCCTAGATGGCTGGGTAACCAAAGAACGAGACTCTTCATTTGCAGTTGACCATTTCCCTATCATTCTGCCAGTCCTTCCCACATTGGAGGGGCTTTACCAGACCATTCCTAGGAGCTTCAGTCCTTGTGTGCCATCCTCCACCACACACAAAGGGTTAACAGGAGGGGAGCTGGGGAAAATGAGGGGAGTAGAGGGACTCTGGACTTAGGTAACAATTAACTCAGCCCCATTCTCAGGAAGCAAAAAGCCATTATCCCTACTCAATGCTCAGCCCAAGTGGCTGAGGACTTCACAGAAGGCATGGATGATTTCACCAAAGGACAAAAAGGGACAGTTTGGTCCCCAGCCCCTGCCAGGGACTTAGAGCAATTGAGGTCAACAAAGCCTCAGCTTCCCTGCTCAGAATAGGTTATTACTGAGAGAGTCCTAGATCTCAAAAAGAGATTCTCCTCCCCATCCTTAGATTTAGGGACCTTCTGAGTACGAACATCTCATTAGCTTAGGCCACTCCTCTGATGAGCTGTAGGGAAGCTCTGAGACCCTCCCTTGGCCTTGCTCACTCATGGCCTCTCAGTCATTCTCCCATTCTCCCAGCAATAGAGCCTCAGTCTCCCCTCTGCAACTATGGCAGAAGATGACATAGGTATGTCAACAAGCTGGGAAAGTAGAAGCTTTTGTCAACCAGTAGGATATCAGTACCCATGTGTACAGGAGACTGTGCCTTCACAGAGGGGCCCCCACTGTGAGGTGCAAGGAGGGGAATGAGGTTAAATGTGCCCCTCCCCCATTCCAAGAAAGAGCACAATCCCGCTGAGAGAAGGAGCAGAGTCTGCTGGAGCAGCAAGGAATCCAATCTCAATCTTGTAAAGGGCGTCCCCTGAAGGACCAACCCCCCCACAACACTACCCTGTGGATGGCGAAAGTAGGGATGAGCCACAAGTGGCCTGGATTTGGTGTCATAGAGATCACAGGATCAAGAGATCCTATGCTCAGGGAGGGAAATCAATTTGCCCAAAGTCACAGAGCAAATCAGAGGCAAAGCAAATCTTAGGTTTGGATTCAGGTTCTGTTAAGTAGCTGTATGACGCAGGGCAAATCACTTAACCTCTCCTAATCACATTTTCTTTCTCCAGCAGAGGGAAGTGGACCAGGCAATCTTGAAAATCTTTTCCAGTTCAAAATCCTATGATCCCATGAGTCATCCATTAGCCTGTTAGCTTTGGCCCTTCCCTGGGTGAAGGTGGACTCCACCCCAGAATCCACAGCCCTGGCACGTGATCTGAAGGTCAAGATGGTAGGCAAGCCATTTGTCTCCTTCTCCTTCTTTTCCCCTTCTCCTACCCGCCCCCTGCACCGCTTCCAAAGCAGAGAACTAAGGAGGCAGGGGGGTGGGTGGAACATGGAGAGACAGAGGATTAGAGCAGACGTTTCCTGGAGGAGGAACAACACAAACTCATACCTGGACTGTTTTATACTTTCCAAAGTACTTCACACCCATCAGTTTATCTAAGAACTCACGTTTCTATTTTACAACGTATTTGTTTTTCCCACAACCATTGAGGTAGATAGTTCAGGCATTAATGTCCCCATTTCATAGAAACTGACTCAGAGAGGCTGCTTCATTTAACACAGTGTCACAATCAGGATGTGAGCCTAGGTCTTCTGACTCAAAGTCCAATCAATGCACTTTCCCAACACCGTGCTGTCTCTCGAGTCCTAGAAGGTTGGCAGCACAGGAATCATTCTCATTTGACAAAAAAAAAAGGAGCATAAAGGACAAGGGATTTCTTGAAGATCACGAAGTGAGCCATTAGCAGGGATGGGACTTGTAGCTAGTCCTCGGGCTAGCAGCCCAGTGGCCCAATCACCTCAATCCATCGGATTAGGGAGTCTTCACTAAGCATTGCTCTGGGCCCAGCCCTATGCTTGGATAGTCTATAGAAGAGGCAAGAGGAGATGCGTCCCTAAGGAGCTCTTGGTCTGGCAGACAAAAAAGAATCACACTTCCAAAATAATAAGAGATCAGTCAGAGTACTGAACTGAGAACCCAGCAGGAGTCCAGGAAGATCACAGGTCCAAAAGATTGGAGAAGCTGAGAAATCATTGAGCCCAACTCCATTTTACATAAGGGGAAACTGAGGTGCAAGCTTGCCCAAGGTGACACAGAAAGTAAATACCAGAGTCAGGATTTGAATTCAGGACCCCCAACTCCCAATTCAGAAGATCTTGAATGCTGAAAGTTGCCCTGCCACTCCCTCTACCCTACCCATGTCCAAATGCAACTGTTTCTAACCTATCAAGCTACTGAAAAAAGAGGCTTCTGTGACTCAAATCACCACCGCTGGAAATAGGCTGGAGGGGTAGTGGGGAGTGAGGGAAGCAGAGAAACTGAGATCTGCAAAGGGCCCTCCAGACTTGGGAGACAGGGCTTTCCACCTTGGCAGTGTTTTCTACTTTGGGATTTATAGCAGTCATCAGACCTCTGAGGGGCAGTTATGAAAGAGGATTGATTTACTAAGCTTGGACCCAGAACACAAAACCCAAGACAACCAGGGAGAAGTTACAAGGAGACAAATTTCAGCTCCATGTGAGGACACACTTCTTAATAATCAGAGCTGTGGGAGATGGTGTGGTGGTGGATAGAGAACAAGACCAAATTCTGATACATACATAAATACTGATAATGTTCATCTAGTGTTTCCAGGCAGCTCTGAGACTTTTAAGTTACAAATGAGCTGCCAGTTGCCATCAGTAGAATTTCCACAATGTAAGCCCTTATTGATGAAATCACAGGTCTGGACCAAAAAGAAAAAAAATCAGCTGTATAGCAATGAAAGGCACAGCCTCCTTTCCCTGTTAGCAGACAGAATGACCACTGGGAATGCCTCAGGGCAACGTAGCAAATTTCTGCCAGTCCAGGAAACCTTGGCTGCCGGTGCTCCTGCCTCTCTCAACTCCATATGTGTAAAGCAGCAACCCTCCTGCGTGCTGTGCCCATTCCTGCCTGCTGGGCCCGTTTCTGCCTGCTGGGCCTGGTCCTGCCTGCTGGGTTAGGTCCTGCCCGCTCCCTCCTTCTCTGTGGGTGAAGCCCCCTAATCACCATTCAGGCTACAGAGGGCAGAGCCACCTGCATAGAGAATTGAGATACTGGACTGCTTTGCAGCCCAGTGTGGACTAGGGACACGGCTAGTGAGGGTTTTCGGGGTTTGGTTAGGTAGACTAGATGACCTCGGAGGTCCCTTCCAGCTGAGACTTTATGATTTTGGCCAGGCCAGTGGCAGAATGTAATTCAACTTCCACAAATAATCTGTGTACTACTTGGTAGAAAAGTAAAGGGGAGGAATCACGATGACCTGGTTCCAGTGAATTTCCTCCTTTTTCCTCCTTCTATTCAGTGCTAAGTGATTCATGGCCCTTCTGGCAGCCTTAGCTGCTTGTCAACCTCATGCCCATACTGAGCTCCAGTGAACCAGGTAGGCCCCTCCATTCCTGCTTCTCTCTACTCTAGCCTTCGCTGGGACACTGGCTCTTGGAAGGTGATGATGGAGGGGCGCCGAGGAACAGGGCGGGGAGGCCAGCAAGGGGGCTCCTGGACCTCCCTGTCCCCAGCTGGGGCATCATCTGGTGAGATGGTCAGCTCTTCCCCACGCCAGGTCAGGGCCAGCTCCAGGTCCAACTCCTCCAGATCTTCACCTTCGAGACTCTCGGGCAGCTCCCTTGGGGACTCTGGTTGGTCTGGCTTCGGCCCAAAGGCCCAATCTGCACAGAGAATACAGATAGGACAACCTCCTTCCTCCTCTCCAGCTTCTCCTCCCACCTTCACCAGGAGCCTGGGAGATAGGTGAAGTCCCATTTTCCAGATACCAAAACCAAGAGAAAATAAAGACTAAGGCTATGCTTAGACACAGAAGCCTAGGTCTTCTGACTCCTGCTTGAAGTTCTCCCTCTGAGAAAGGGAGTTAGGAAAAATCACATTTCTTGCTGCAGTCCCCCTCGATGAGTCTCCAAAGGATGGAAGGCAGGGAAGAAAGCCTTCCAAACCTTCCATCAGTTTCTTCTTCCCTCCCTACACCAACATTGGTCTGGTCCTTGTTGATTTACAAAGTGCTTTACATATATTGTCTCAGATTGACCCTCAAAGCAGCACAGTGAGGCAGAGAATGAAAGTATTATTATGATTATCTTACAGCTAAGGAAACAGAGGCTGAGAGAGACAGTGTCACACTAACCCTAACTAAATTCTTGGCATCACATAGCCAATAAACTGAGGAACCAGGATCTAAAGTCAGGGCTCTGGACTCTAAAGCAAATATTCATTTCTCTATACCAGACCTTTTGCAGATTGAATAACAAACAGATCCTGAAAACATGTATTACTATTTTTCAAATGTTTGTAGATGTTATTGTGATTAATATGAAAATGTACTTAAAAGCATTAATAGTAGGTTTTTTTGGTCATATATGTTCTCAGTACTACAGGTTTTAAAATGTGGGGTTCTGAGTTTTGGGGAAATTAAAAAAGGATTATCATACTTGAAACAACTGACAACCACCACACTATAAGCTGTCTGGCCCAGGTGACCTCCAGCACATTCACAAATGAACCCTGACCTGGGGAGGGAAGCTGAGGGGAGATGTCCGAAGGCAGAGCTTTCCCCTTCTGCCCCTCTACACGCCCTCCAAGGGCTCAAGAGGAGGCAGGATGGCATTCAGCAGCTCTATTCCCCTCATCTGAGCCCTGGCCTGGGGAGGGAGGTTGGAGGGAATCTGAAGGAACAGCTGCCTTGCTTTCAGAAGGGGTCCCTGAAGAAGTAGGCCAGGACTCACCAGCCAGGTCATGCATGAGATCTTTGATGAGGTGCCCAACGATGGCATAGGCCACAGCTACAACGATGAGGGCAGCAAGCAGCAGGTACAGCACATACTTAGGCAGGCGCACAGTATCTAGGGCAGGCGGTCGGTAGTCCTCAAATAGGGAGGTCTCCCTTGTCTGGTCCTCAGACTCCTCTTCCAGTAGGTGCCGAGGGCTCCAGCTCCCCACCATCCCGGCCCCTCAGCAAGGTGGTCTCACAGGCGGAGGCCGCTGTCTGCCTGCCGGGATGTGGGGCATGGTGCCCAAGAGGCTGGCAGTGCTGGAGTAACCCCCAAGGGCAGGCAGCGGAAGCATTAAGGGTCTTAGGGACTAAGAGGATTGTGGAGATTACTGTGAGGAAGGGTGGGAGGATGGGACAGGAAGAGGGTGGTGGGGCACAGAGGCCATGGGATCAGACATTCACAGTGTGGCAGAGCTGGGGCTGAAGCCACATCTCCTGGACTCTGGTCCAGAGTTCCTCCCAGTATACCCCACAACTAGGATCTCATAGAAGAATCACCCTCACCCCTTCTTAAGACAAAATGGAAATTGGATGGGGGAACCTACCATATCCCAGGCAAGCCTTAATTTTATTTCCCTAGAGAATTTTGGTCTTGGGACTTGAGATCTGGGTAGGGAGGCAAGGTGAAAAGACTGCTGAGAGAACCCAAAGGTGAGTGCTCTACACAGGAACCCAGACACTTTCCAGTAAGAGATTACCAGAGCTAGAAGAGACCTGAGAAATCATCTTGTTGAACTCCTTCCTTTTATAAATGAGAAGACTGAGACCAATGAGGGGAAGATACTTGCTCATAGTTAATGGCAAAGCTGGGACCAAACCCAGGTCTCCTGATTTTTGGTCTAGAGTTCTTTACAACAAATGACTTAATTGGGATCGTCAGTTGCTCAAGGAACAAAAAGGAACATCAGTGGTCATCAGGGGCCCCAAGAGGGAAAGCTCATATGGCACCGAGTGGAAGGCTTGGGACTAGAAGCCAGACACCCAGCCCAGGATGGAGTTGTGGCTCTTCAGCACTTCCCTTCCAGTCACCCTCACCCCACACAGACACTTCACATGATTTTCTCAGATAAATAATTTAATATTTGGTTCAGATGGCCTTTGTGCCCTGGGACTAAAGCCCAGACCTCCTGCTCTCACTTCTCCCAGGCCCCAGCCCAGTTCTCCTTCCCCGGGAAGAATTCACTTAAGGACTCTGCCTACTTTGTGATCCATACCCTTCCATGTCCCTCAAAGACTCCTACCCCAATCATCTAACTGGCCAGGCACTATCCATGCCCAGGGAAGGCTTCCCTTCCAGACAGGTAGTAGATGGTAGGAATACATGTGGGTGGATTTCCCTCTCCAAGTTGCCCAGATAGTCTGAAACAGGTGGAGAGCAGCATCTCAGAAAGAGCTTCCTCCAGAATGTCTCAACTATGGAAGAGCTATATGCCTTTTTCCCTAATCAATTCAAACTTTTTTCCAGATCTTCTCCAAAGTGATCTCAATAAGCCTAGTTTTACTGAGAAACAATCTCATTATCTCCCAGTAAACCTAGATCCCATATTACTCCCACTCTCCCAATAGAGAATCCTGAAGCTCTCAATCTGCTCCCAACAGGCCCTATCTCAATAGATCCTAATACCGCTAGTAAGACCCTGATCCCATCCCAATGGTACTCTTCTGTCCCCAAAAAGATGCCAAACTGCTTCCAAAAGACCCCATCCCAATAGAGACGAACACCTCTTGAAGTAGATCTTGATCTCATGCCAATAGATGTAGACATGCTCCCCAAAGAACTGGGTCTGCTCCTAAGAGATTCTGGCATCTCCCAACAGCTCGATTATCCCCTTCCCATAAGCTCCCAATTGTTCCTAACCTCTTCCAACCCACCCAGGTCATTTCCTGTTTCCAGTCCCTTTCAGCTGATTCTAATGAGTCATGATTCTTGTGAGAGGACAAAGTAGGCCCAGGAACAGGAAAGGTGAGGCCAAAGCAGGTGAGGGCAGAAGCTACCAGAGCATGACAGCAGCAGGTTTACAAAGTCAGGAAAATCCATCCAGCACAGGAGAGGGCTGGTGAAGCTGGCTGAGGCCACTGGCATACTGGAATTCAGGCCCATTCTCATAGGCATACATATCCAGGGCCACCTCACAGCTCTCTCGCACTACACGCTCTGTATCAGCTGCATGGGCCCGAAGGGCTGCCAGACAGTCGGGATGGGCAATAGAGCCCAAGGCTTCAGCACACTCATGTCGGACCATGGGGTTCTCAGCTTGGCTGGCCAGGGCAGCTGTGAGCTGGGGTATGCAGGCCTCATGTTGCAGCTGGCCCAGCACATAGCCCACCTCATGGCGAAACAGAGCACTGCCACAGCACAGACCTGGTGGCAAGAATCAGAAGAGAAAGCAGATCAGGTAGGGGGGAAATCACCCAAGGGAGAGAGTAGGAGGTAGGAGTCATCTGGGAAGGAACATTAGGGGAGAAGCCATGGGGGGGGAGGGAGAGGAGTCAGGCTTGGGGTAAGGGAACCACCCAGGGGATCAAGATTAGAAGAAGGGGGCAATACCTGAGGGATAAGTTACCCAGGGAATAATCTAGGAGACACAATGCTGATAGTTACAGAAGAAGTCACCTTGAAGGATGATGGTTAAAGGAAGAAGACAGAGGAAATAAACCTAGGTAGGGAGTCTGAAAGGGGAGGATGAGACAGACCGTTAAGGGAGAAGTCAACTAGGAGGGAATTTCATTATGTGGGAGAAGTGGGACTGGGAAGGAATCAGTCCTCCCAAAGGAGATTTAAGAGGTAGAGGAGTCAATGGAGAGGAGGGAGACTTGAGAAGAGTCAGAGAAGACTTTCTTTCTCCCAATACAATTTTTCCCTCCTAGTATCTCATTTTAGCCCCCGAACATCTCTGGGAGACAAAGAACAATGATAATTCTTCATTTTCCAGATGAAATAACCAAGGTCCAAGGACATCTAACAAGTCAGGGGAAAAGCTATGTCACTCCCCAACTTTTGTTACCCATGGACTAAGTAATATGCAAATCAGGATGCCAGGGGAGTAAAAGCCAAGCTAGGGACTTGTTACCCCTCCCTCCCTTCATCTCACCCAGGGGTCCCTCCTCACCGTCTGCAAGGGCCAATGCGGCCTCTTTGCCCCCAGCATTTCGAAGAGCAAACATAGCCCGATACCGGTCAAAGAGAGGGCGTGACTCATCCAGCAGCATGGCTCGAAGACGTCCCACGTCCTTCTCCTCAGCTGGCGGGGCCGGGTCCACAGACAAGTAGGGGCTACCTGTGGGCTCCCCTCCATTCTGCTGCAGCCACTCTAGCCGTTGCACCGCCAGCTGGCATGTCTCTGCCACCTGAGGACAGTGAAGGGACCTCCTCAATCCCCCAGCCCAGCCTCACTCACAGGGATCCTGCTTCAGCAACAAAGCCCAAGCTCTGGTAGGGCTCAATGAGACAGGAAGCAACCTCAGATCTGGAGTCTGAAGACCAGAGGACAAGTGGGAGCTCTGAAGCTAAACAGCTGTGTGACCACGGGTCAGTTATTTCACCTTTCTCAGCTAGTGCCTTCATCTGTAGAACAAAGATACTAATACTGGCCATGCCTATTTCCCAGGGTCATTGTAAGGAAAGCTTTAAGAATCTTAAAAGCATTTTACAAATATCCAAATTATAGGGTTGGGAATTAGAGGTGGGAATGCTGTATGATAAGAGCAGTGGAGATACATCTGAAGCTGAGTTAAAGATGCTTTGGATGCCAGTCAGAGGACTTTAGACCTGGTAGAGTAGGCATGATGCTCCTGGGAACTCCTGATGGGTCTTGTGCAGGGGAGGAAGGTGACTGCCCACTTGGAAGAGACAGGCAGCATAGAAGGAGAAGAGTCAAAGCCTAGGGGCTAGTGACAAGGCCAGGGATCCTGTCCCAGCTCTGTGATGCACTGCTCTACGGCATCAAGCAGCCCATTTCCTCTCTCTAGAGGCTCCATTTTGCTCACTTTCAAAATTGTAGGAAGAGGGAGGGGAAGGGCTGACATTTTAAGATTATGACTTTATCTTATCCTCTAACTGGGAGTAGGAACTTGAATGCTGGGAGCTGGGGAGAAGTGAGGTTGTTGGGAGATTTTCCAGCATTGCTAAAACATCTGCAAAATGAAGGGGTTGCAATATATACAGCGCTACTTTTTATAGAAACAAGAACCCTCAAACTGAAAAGTGGGCACCCATCAGCTAGCGCTACCTGAACAATCTGTAGCAGAAAAATGTAATTGAATATTATTGTTCTGTAAGAAAAAACACATCTGAGAAGCTTGGTAAAACTTGCATGACATGATGCAGAGGGAAATAAGCAAAAGTAAGCAGTACCAAGAAGACAATACACAAAATGACCACAAGAGCAATCTTGACTCCAGAGGAGTGTCCCTTGGAAGACTTTTGTCGGGGTAATGGGGCTCTATCGATGTGAATGCAGGCATCCAAAGCAGGCCAAGACATGGCCAACATGTTGGTTTGTTTTACTTAAACTGTATTTCCTTGTTTCAAGAGAAGATAGTGGAGGGCGTTGAAGGGAAAGCAAGGTTAATGAAGCGTAAATGAGCGTTTTGTAAAAGAAAAGCACAATGAAGGAGCTAGTCCATGGCTCTCCAATGCCTCTGCCCAGCATTCTAAGCCCTCCATAATCTAATAATATTCAACCTTTCTAGCTTAAGTTTCTATTGCCCCACTCTCTACTCTGCCCCAGCTCTAAATTGTATCATCCTAGGATATCCTCCCTACCTGGGTTCACTAAATAACAGGAGACCTGGCAGCTAATGGGGGAAAAGAAAAGGATTTTACGCTACCTCGATGACAGGATCCTTGGAGTACTCCTTCAGGAGTTCCAACACTTCTGGGTTGCCGATGGCTCCCAGAGCCTCTCCTGAGAGAGAAAAATGGCCAGAGATTGTCAAAGCTGGGAGAGTCCTTTGCACATAGAACATTCTGGGCTAGAATGGACCCTAGAGCACAGAAAGTCAGGGCCGGGAAGGACCTTAGCAATCAACCAGGCCAGCCATGTCATGTTACAGAAGAGGAAAATGAGGAAAGAAGAAAAGGAGAGAAAAGAAAAGAAAAGAAAAGAAAAGAAAAGAAAAGAAAAGAAAAGAAAAGAAAAGAAAAGAAAAGAAAGGAAAAGAAGAAGAATAGGAAGGAAGGAAAGAAAAAAGAAAGGAAGGATGAAAGAAAAGGAAAAGAAGGAAGGAAGGAATGAACCTAGAATAGTCTTCCCCAAATCCCACAGCAAGTTAGTGTTCGAGCCAAGACTAGAACTTAGGTCTTCTGGCTCCCAGGCCAGGGCAGGTTCACCCCTGTCTTCTGGCCTCTGCACAGGCTTTCCTTCTGCCTGAAATCCTTCCGTTTTTCCTGGCATCGACCCAATAAAGTTTAAACTTGTTTGCCTGGCATCTGAGGTCCTCCACAACCTGGCCCCATTCTCCCTCTCCAGTTTCCTCTCCCATTATTTCCCTCCACATTCAGGCCAAATGAGACTACTCTTTGCATTTTCCCACCTGTACGCCTTTGCTCACACCACTGCCAGGAATGCCTTCTCTCCTCCTTCTCTGCCTACTGAACTTCTACACATTCCTGAAAACTCAACTCCAATCCCTGATGGCCCAGCTGCTAGGGTCCTTCAACTCACGCCACCTCACCTAGCTTGGTGAGGATGGGAACCTCTCCCGTGGGCTCTTCTAGTGCCCAGTACTGTGTCCTGTAATAGTAGGAGCTTAATAAAGATCATGTTGATGATGCTGGATCCCCTCCCCGATGTACTGGGAGAACTACTACAAGGACAAGGAATGGGCAGCATCCAGAGGGCCTGTGGGGGTGGGGGTGGGGAGGAAGGGGTGTCATCTCACTCACCAGCCTCATGCCGGACCATCGGCTCCTGGCTCATGTCCTTGAGTACCTCCACTAATATGGGGATGGCTCTGGTGTCCTGCATCTGGCCCAGGCAGTAGGCCAACTCGTGCTTCAGTAGGGCTGATTCATCCCCAAAGGCCTGGCTGATCCAGGAAATGGCCCCAGGCCCACCCAGACCCCGAAGGGTGAACAAGGCCCGGAAACGGGCCTGCAGGGGCTGCTTGGGATCCACGAGGGTCTGCCCGATGGCCTCTACTTCCTTCTCTGTCACCATGGTGCTGGACGTGCCAGGGCTTCTGTCAGGCCAGCCAAGGTGACTTGTGGGCTTGAGTCCTAGAGGGAAAAAGAGTTCAAGTTAAAGGCCAGTAGAGGAAGATCTTTCACACAGAATCCCAGGAGCTCCATTCGTTCTGTTCGACCTCATAGGGCATGTGGGTCCATCCAATCCTGAACAAAGCCCACTAAAACATGCTTGATAAATGACCATCCAATCTCCACCAGGGTCAAGCAACCCAAATCTCCCAAAGCAGCTCATTCCACCTTTGGACTGCTCTGTTAGGAAGTTTGCCCTCTAATAAAACCTAAATCTGATCTCTGGCACTTCTGTGCACTGCTCCTAGTTCTGCCATCTATTGCAGTGGGGGGAGGGGCGGGAGACAGAAATACAACAGACACAGAAGATGCGGCTTAGGTGGTACAGTAGACGGTGTCAGGCCTGGAGACAGGAGGACTTGAGTTCAAATCTTGCCTCAGATACTTACTAGCTGTGTAAACTGGGGCCAGTCACTTAACCTTGGTTTGCCTCAGTCTCCCCATCTGTAAAATGGGGATGATGGCATCTACCTCCCAGGGTGGCTATTATGATCCAGTAACAGGATAATTATAAAGTACTTAGAAGAGCCCCTGCCACAGAGTAAGTGCTATACAGATCTTAGCCATTATTATTAACTTATAGAAGAAACAAGCAGCTGGGGGGATCAGGAAAGACCTCATGTAGGAGGATATGCTCAAGCTGAACTCTGCTGGAAGCCAGGGATTCTAGGAAGGAGAGGTCAGGAGGGAATGCATCCCAGGGCCAGACACAGCCTGCACAAAGCTATGGGGATGGGAGATGGAATATAGGGCATTAAAAAAAAGCGAGACGATCAGTTTGGTTAGAATAGAGAGAAATGCCCTGTGCTAAATTAGCCCAGAAAGACTGATCGGAGACAACTTGAGAAACTTTAAATGCTGAAAAGAAGAATTTGTGTTTTGCCTTAGGGGCAAGAGTGAGGCAGTGGAGTGGCCTGGGCTGTCCTGTGCTTTAGGAATCGGTGATAGGGGTATGGAGTATGGACTAAAGAGAGGAGAGAAGGAATGGAGGAAGACCAGTGAGCATGCTAGCTATTGTCCAAGCAAGAGAGAATGGGGTCCCTAGTGAGAGTGGTGGCTACATACGTGAGAGGAAGGAGATGTGTGAAGGAGCATCAACAAGACTTGCCAATTGATTGGTTAGGGAAGGGAGAGTGTGGCATCCAGAATGACCCCAAGGACGGGAAGCTGGGTGTCTAGAAGGAAGGTGCTACCCTGGACAAAACCAAGGCCATCTGGAAGTGAAGGTTTGGGGAGAAAGAATGAGTTCTGCTTTGGACACTGCTCAGAAGTAACTAGGAGAGAACCAGTTGGACGTGGACAACAGGCAGCTGATGATGTGGAACTACGGCTCAGGAGAGACTATACAGCTGTCTGTATATAACCCTGGGAGGCATCGCCAGACATCTGATCCTTTCTTTTTTTTTCCAGGCTCAAAAACTCTGAAATTCTTTCAACAGTTCTTATGTGACAGAAATTGTAGAATGAGGCATGTCTAGAACTTTGGGCAGAGCACTGTGCTCAGCTTTGAGGAAGCCGGGAACCTTTGGAGAAGTACAATGGACAAAGTCAGCCTCAGAACAGACAAACCTGGGTTCAAATCCCTCCTTTGACACATACTGGCCACATGACCCTTGGCAATTTGTTCAACTTTTTAATGACTTGTTAAAGGTTTGAGGAACCTGTGGCCTTAAGGCCATATGTGGCCCCACCCCTGATCTAGGCAACTTTCTAAAACTAGAAGTTGCAAATAATAATAGCTCACACTTATGTAGAGCTTTAATAGTTTGATCTACACAACAACCCTGTGAGGTAGGTGTTTTTATCCCAATTTTATGGACAGGGAAACTGCCTGAGAGAGGCTCAGTTACGTGTCCAGGCTCACACAGCTAGTTAGTGTTTGAGTCAGGATTAGAACTTGGGTCTTCCTGACTCCAGATCCAGCACCTGAACCTTCATGCTGCCTCATAGGAGAGGCAGTGTCCTCACCTGGGAATTCCCTATAACAATGAAATCATATGTGTAGCCCCTGCCCTCCTGGAACTAAGAGTTAATGCCCTTCCTCCACTGGGGCACTCAGAACTGAACATGACACTCCAGACTGGGGATGGGGTGGGGAATAAACCATGGCTCTTAAAGACTCTTCATTCTGTATGACTTTTAGGGTCCTGCCCCAGTGCCACCCATCCCATAGGGCCTGCCCTGACTGCTCCAACCAGGGGGAATCTACCTCCTCTCTGAGATGATCTGGCTCTGTGAGATTTCTCACACTCTCACCACATGAACGAAGTGACAGCTGTGCAGTCACATGGCTGAGCTCTCTATCTAGACCAGGAGCACCTCAGGGTGAGGACAAGGCACTTTCATTCACTCACTGATTCCTCCCAACATGAATCACAGGCTGTTCACACAGCAGGTGCTCAAAAAGAAATACTTACTCTATAAGTTCAAATAGACACCATACTTTCCCTTCATATCTGGGTTGAAAAACCCCAAATGACCTTCAATCAGCATTTTTTTTCTCATTCCTGTTTTTCTTTCTTAAATATATTTTTTACTATTTACTATTTTAATATTTGAAAATATTTTATTTTTTACATGTTAAGAACAATTTTTAATATTCATTGTTAAGTTTTGTGTTACAAATTCTATTCCTCCCTCCCTCCCCTCTCCCATTCCTTTCAAAGAGATCTCATTTTAGAGGTGTAAGCCTCATTTGGGGGCAGCAGAATGGTAAAAAGATCACAAAAGGAGGTCGGCCAGTCCAAAGCAAAGTATCAGTGATGGGCTCCCCTGAGTATCCCTGCAATGTCTAATGATTTAGAGGGTACCCTGAACGTAGGAAGGACCTCCTCAATGGGAGACCATGGGCAGGCAACTGCCAAGAATGAGAAAGTTTGGATGGAATACAATCTGCACCACTGGAGGGAGCAGGAGCAGCAAGAATTTCTGACGTACTTCAGCATGGTATCGAAATTGTTTATCCTAAAACTCATATCTAATTGCCCTCTGGTCCACCCTCCACTCATCAATTTTCCCAAAGTGTAGATCTGACCATTTTACCCCCTCCCCATTCTATAAACTTCAGGGCCTTCCTATTACCTCCAGTTAAAGCTCTTCACAGCTCGGCCCCTTCCTATGTTTCTAATCTTTTTATACTTTACTCCCTCTACTCACTCCACAACCCAGCTACACTCACCCATGTCCATAGTGCCTAGCACAGGACACCCTATTTCCCATGTTTATGCATTAACATTGGCTATCCCCCTTGCCTTATGCAAGAAGGTTTTCTCAGTCATATCCTCCCCCTGAGATTATCACTAACTTATCCTGTATATATCTTTTTTTGTCCATTATTGTTTGCATGTTGGCTCCCAGTTAGATTGTGAGCTGACTGAGAGCAGGGAATTTTTTTGCCCTTTTTTTTTGCATCTCTGGCACAATCCCTGGCACACAGAAAGTACTTAAGAAATGCCTGCTGACCGAGTAGCATTCAATAGCCTACAACTGCTGTAATGTGAGCACTTATTCCCCACTTTTACAGCAAAGAAACTGAGTGACTTCCCCCAAGCTATAGGGTGAATCAGAGGCTGACTTGGGCCTAGAAGGCAAGTCTCCTGACCCTCAGTTAAGGAAGGACCCTTTCATAAGAACATGCTCCATTTCTACTTGTCCTCTCCCCCACCTACTCAGACTCATTACACAAAAAAAAATCATAACTTTTTCATGCCTTAGACAATAGTTTAAAGAGTTGTGTTGGCTAAAAAAAATTCACCATGTGACCGCTAAACCTTTTGTTATAAACCCTCTCTGACCTTCACTACAATAGCTGGTTGTTGGACACACACCCAGCCAGCTCATCAGTTTGCACTTAAAGCACGAAAAGAACCTGCTAAGAGCCTGTGCTTGTCTCCGGAACTTTGAGAACCCATCATTTCTTTAGGAAAGAGGCAACTTGGACAGAATATTAGATTGGTAGGCAAGGAGCTCTGGGTTAAAGTCCCAACTCTGACACTCACTAGTTCTTGGGTGACCATGGTAAAAGCAATTTACCAACCCCCTAGGCCTTAGGGGACTTGCTGAAAAATAAAGTAGGCTGCAATCTGTGTAGACGGTAAAGTATTAAAGATGTCAGTGAAGCACAAACAAAATTAACATCACAAGGTGGGAGAAACTGGCCCTGAAATGCGACACAGACACCCTGCCCCACCCAGGAGACTGCAAGAGAAGAAGGCTTGGTTTTAACACCAATACTGGGGAACAAATAAGTGGTACCAGATTTCAAGATGCCTTCTGATTATGAGACAAATGGGATTTAAGGGGAGATGGGAGGGAGGGGAGAGGGAGGAGAAGTGTGCCAGCTTGACATGGCTAAGAAACAGGTGATGCCTGGTTTCATGACAACTTCCCTCTAAAAGACTTATTGGTTTAATAAAAGGAAAGGCAGTTGTCTGGGCATGTAAAAACATAAAAAAGATCCAGTCAACTTCAAAGAGAAACAATGCACACAGACATGGGCGTATGATGCTGTCTGGAAGTTCTTGGAGAACTGTCAAGGAGTTTAACCAACATCTAGTATATTAGCACAGGTCTTCCTCAGTGTGTATACATATGTATGCATACAAATACAAATGTATATATACATATACACACAAACACGGTTTTAAAATTATTTTGACTATATTTCTTTTTCCCCCAAATTATTAAATTATTTATTTTTAGTTTTCAACATTCACTGCCATAAATTTTAAATATTCTCCCCTTCCCTCCCAATCTGATATAGGCTCTACACACACATTCCTATTAAACACATTTTCACATCAGTAATATTGCAAAGAATTCTAATGAACGGGAAAAACACGAGAAAAAAAAAACAAAAAAGAAAACAGTCTACTTCATTCTGCACTCTGACTCCATAGTTCTTTCTCCGGATGTGGCTGGTTGACAACTATATTTCAACATAATTATTAGTCCAAATAGGGGTCCACAGATATTGCCAAAGAAGTCTAGGACACACACAAAAATGTTAAGAACACCTAATCTGGTACAGATAAAGAAACTGAGACTTGTAAAGGGGAAGTAACTTGTTCACAATCACAAAACCAGCCTCTTCACCACCAGTATCCTGAATATCAGAGGTATAAAAATGGGCCAAAACTCATGAGTTCAGTCTGAACCAGATTAAAATTAATGGGAAATGTTTTACAGAATAAAGGCACAATACAACACAAATAATGTCAGTTTGTGGTTTTCTAAGTCCAAGTGCCATTTCTATTCGAATATGACAACACCGCTGTTTATCATCAGCCTGTCTCTCACAATGATTACACAGTGATCTAGTAACACTCTCCTTGTTGTTCCTCACTCATCACACTCCCTCTCCCAACTCCCAAACATTGTCACTTGTTGTCTCACCTGAATGGGATTCTTTCCTTCCTCATCTCCATCTCCTGGCTTCCCTTCAAGTCTCAGCTAAAGTTCCTTACTCTGCCAGAAGTCTTTCTCAGCTCTCCTTCATCTTAGTGCCTTCCTCTGAAACTATCTTCAACTTTTCCCATGTGTAGCTTATTTGTACACAGCTGTGCACACACTTTCTCCTTTATTAGACAGGAAACTCTTGGAGGGAATGGACTGTCTTTGTATCCCCAGTGCCTGGAACATAGCAAGCGTTTAAGAAACGCTACTGTACTGATTAGTTGACTGAGATTCTGGGGGCAAGAAAAAAAAATTTTTTTGCCTTTCTTCGCGTCTCCAACACAGGGCTTGGTACGTTATATGCACTTTAAAAAAGCTTAAACTGGAGGTAGTGGCAGCGAATGAGGTCTCTCTGATCAACTGGGTCTCTAAACCAACTATCTCCCACCTCAGTCAGACGTCGGAAGGAAAGAAAAGGATTCCCCTTCCCCAACCAAAGGGGGTCGGGAGAGGTGGGATACCCAGAAATACTGCCCACTCAGTCCACTCAAAAAGGAGACTCCTATCTTTCCCCAAAGACCAGACTGCAGAAACAGGGAAGCAGGCGAATCCTCTGAAGATGGAATCCCCAGAGACTGGATTTCCCCGCAAGAGTGGGAAGGATCTGATGGATTCCACCATATATTAAAAAAAAAAGTGCAAAGCTATATGAGAGATGCAAAAAGAGTGGTTCCTGCTGTCAAGGAGCTTATAGTCTAACGGGAGGGGGAAAGAGGAGTACAACAAACACACAGGTTCAAAGCGGGGACTCTTCCTACCCCAGAGATAGACTTGTTTAAATATGGGATCCCTCAAGGGGAAAGGGGGTGGAAGGATCTGGCGGAAGGGACCCTCGGGAACCATCTCAGCCTCAGTCTCAAACCACGAGGAAGACACCTATCCCAGGCCTGATCCCTACCGATCCTTCTATCTTCCCACCCCGGACACCCAGGGGAAAGGATCCGCCTGATCCCGAGTGCCTGTCAAAACCTGAGACCCCCAAACAAACCTTCTCAACCCCTCACCCGGCAACTGACCCGGTAACAGCTGCAGCCGCAACTCCCGGCGTTTTCAGGGAGCAGCCATCTTCCTCGACACGTGACCTCGCCCAGAATGTACCCGTATGAGCGGAAGAGGGGGACAAGCAGACCCAAGTCCACCAAAGAAGGAGAAACTCCAGAAACACTAAAGCATCTGAGGCCTGAGAAGTAATATATACCGTTTAAAATATTTTTTATGCGCTCTATGTGGGTTTTTCACAAGGAGAGGTAAACAGAGGCGGGCTCTTTGTCCTTTTGGAGAAAGGGCTCCCCTTCTGCCTGAAGTGACAGGTGCCGATTCAAACCCGGTACAATAATCGTGCAGTAGAGGCGCATGCGCCCTGTCACCCGAGCGCTCCTCGTGGAGAGACCGAAGGATGCTGGGTAGGGCTTGCGCGGCTAAGGCCCTGTAGGTGGGGCTCGGGACTGTCCGTGGCTTGGGTGGCTGGGAACCTTGGGCGCCGGTGGACTGTGAAAAGTTTACACCCTATTTAAAAGTGAGTTACCTCTCCACCGATGTGTATTTGGTCCTGAGTTGTAGTTTCAGCTGCGTAGGGAAACTCCCTAGGGTGGAAACTCCCTCCGCTGGTGCAGCTCGGCTGCTCCTCCTGTAATTCAGTGCTCTTGGAGCTTCGCTATTTGCTCCTGGTTGGTATTAGAGGCTGAGCTTGAAGGCAGGTCAAGGGCGCTCCACTGCCCCCGCTTTATTCCCTCGCCTCTGTGTCCTACGCTGATTAAGTTCTATGTGTTCCACTGTGTTGGAGTTAAATATAAAGAGAAAACACGCGTGGAGTGGAAAAAGCAAGCGCTGGATATGAATTTGGGGTGAGCCCAAATCCTGACTGCATTCACTTATTACCCGTGCGAATCTGGACAAATTGTTTTCCTCCCCAGAGCTTCAGTTTTCCCTAGCCCGTATAAAGAGTGGTCAGTAATTATTCTTCAGCTACTTAAAAGGGTTGTTTTGAGGATCAGAAAAGATTTTGTTTAATACGACTCTTTGTAAAATTTAAAAGACCTAAATCCCTTACCCAAAGAAAAGTCATCTCTTAGAGTACTGTCTCTATAAGTCGACAAGCAATTATTAGATACTTAACTATGTCCCAGGCACTCTGCTAAGTCTCTTCTGGGGACA
Organism: Pseudochirops corinnae; assembly: GCA_028646515.1. NCBI lineage: Eukaryota > Metazoa > Chordata > Mammalia > Diprotodontia > Pseudocheiridae > Pseudochirops > Pseudochirops corinnae. The sequence goes on along the minus strand of JAQQSV010000010.1, from coordinate 471,958 downwards.
CAAAGACAAAAACCAGTCCCTGACCCCAAGGAACTCAAAGTCTGATGGGGGAAACCACATGCAAATACATATGTACAAACAAGATCAATACAGGATAAATTGGGAGTTATCTCAAGGAAGGCACTGGAGTGAGGCTGGGCAAAGCAGAGTCCATTCTCAGTCCCTGGCAACCAAAGAGAAAATGATAAGAACACAGGTTCCTGGGAACCAAAGTCAACAAAAGGCATGAAAGATTCCGCTTATATGTGCATTTGTATTTTTAAACACAATTGCACTTAACACAATCTTTGATAAGAGCTGATAAGATGACTGTACTTGTTCTGCAGGACAACCTTCTCTTGCAGACAGAGATATTTTCTGTTGAGTGAGTATGGGCCTCTTCTTTTGTGAAAAAGTCACTTTGCCTTTCTCTTCTTCCTTCTCTAGAATAAATACTCTTGCCTCTCTCCTAAGAGCAGAAAGTTCCTGGAGGGCAAGATTTTTTTTTAAGATCCTCATTTGTTTGTTTGTTCAGTTGTGTAAACTTTTGGTGACCCCACTTGGGAGTTTTTTTTGGCAAAGAGACTGGGAGTGATTTCCATTTTTCCTTCTCCAACTCATTTTACAAATGAGGAAACTGAGGCAAACAGGGTTAAGTGATTTGCCCAGGGTCACACAGCTAGTAGGCGTCTTTGGTCACATTTGAACTTGGGAAGATGAGTCTTCCTGACCCCAGACCTGGCACTCTATCCACTGCACCACCTAGCTGCCCTGATTCCTTTGACCCTGTCTCTATCTGGACAGATGGAAAAGATGACAAATTCATTCAAAAGTGAAGCACACACTATGTCCAAAGTATTGTCCCAGTGTGAAAGACATAAATAAGACACAGTCTTTGTTCTCAAAAGTTTAGTCAAATCAAACAAGCATTAATCACTTACTGTGTGCTCAGACACTGTGCTAATCATACAAAGAGGGGCAAAAACAGTCTATGCTCGAGGAACTGAATGCATTGGGGAAGATAACATTTAAATAGCTAGGTACAAACAATATCTGTGCGGGAGGGCTTGGAGATAATCCGCAGAGGGAAGCCACTGAGAGTAAAGGGGACACTTCAGGGAAGCCAGGAGGCAGAGTCAAGGAGGGAGAGAATTCTAGGTGTGGAGGACAGGCAGTGAAAGAATCTAGAGTCTAGTGACTTGTACAGCAGTTCTCAACTTGTGGGTTATGTTCAGTTTGTAACAATGAAAATATATCCTGCATATCAGATATTTACATTACAATTCATAACAGTAGCAAAATTACAGTTATGAAATAGCAACAAAAATAATTTTATGGTTTATGGTGTATGAGAAACTGTATTAAAGGGTGGCAGCGTTAGGAAGATTGAGAACCACTGTGCTAGGAGAAGCAAGAAAGCCAGCGTCGCTGAATAGTAGAGAATATGGAGGTTTAATAAAGTGTCAGAAGACTTAAAGCAGGAGGGGACCAGGTTATGAAGAGCTTTAAAAGCTAAACAGAGGATTTTGTACTTATTCATGAGCTTATTCAAGAGCTCCTGGAAGTGATTGAATAGAGGGTGCTTTATACTTTAGGAAAATCACTTAGCTGAATGGAAGATGGACTGAGGTGTCTAATCCAGGTTGGTGACAGCATCAGAGGAAAGAAGAGGGTTTTTACAATGTAGAAATCACACGATGTGACAAAGTTGGATGTGAGGGTTGAGGATGACACCCCTGGATTGAGAGTCTTGGTGACTAGGAGGATGGTAATATCCTTGAGAATAATAGGGGAGTTCAGAGGTAGGGTGTGTATGAGGAAAAGGATAATGAATTCACTTTTGGACCTGTTGAGTTTGAGGTATCTAAGAGACCTGCAGTCCACTGGATATTCATTGGAGATGGATCACAACCAGTTGGGGGGGTACAAAGCTGGAAGTCAATGAAAGAGGTTCCAGCTGGATAAATAGATCTGAGGATCATTTGCATAGGGATGCTGATCGGGAGCTAATAAGACTGCCAAATGAACTCATATTAAGGGAGAAAAGAACCTAGGATAAAGCACTGGGGAACCTTCACAGTTAGCAGACATGACCTGGATGAAGATCTGACAAAGAAGACTGAAAAGGAATATGGTCAGATAGGTAGGAGAACCAAGAAAGAACAATGTTACAGAACCCTAAACAAAGTATCAAGGCAAGGAGGGTGATAGAAGTGTCAAAGGCTGCAGAGAGGCCAAGAAAATTGAAGGCCATTAGAGCTAGCAAATGAAAGGCCACTGGTAACTTTGTAAAGAGCAGTTTCAGTCTAAGGCTAAGGTCAGAAGCGAGATTAAGAAGGAGGCGGAGAAGTAAAAGGGTAAGTGAATTGTAAACGTCTTTTCAAGAAGTTTAGCCACAAAAAGGAGGTGAGAGAGAGGACAGAGCTAAGCAGGGATGGACATATCAAGTAAGGGTTTTTTGAGATATCCCTACCAGAGAAGAGAAGGGCCTGTTGGATAGAGGATGCAAAGGTGAAACCCACAGGCCTTGGTCACAGATTGGATATGTGGAGTGAGAGATAATGAGGAAACAGCTTGACACCTGGGTTGGAAGACTGGAAGAAGGTGTGCCTTTGACAGTAATAGGGAAATTAGGAATAGAAGAAGGTTTGACATGGGGAAAGATAATGAATTCAGCTTGGGATATGTTGAATTTAAGATGTCTGCTGGACATCTACTTGGAGATATGTGAAAGACAGTTGGATATACGAGACTGGAGGTTAGCAGAAGACTTGCGAATCATCAGTGTTGAGATGGTAATTAAATCCTCGGGAGATGATGAGCTTGCCAGATGTAGTGAGAAGGAAAGAGAGCCCAGGACAGAACTTGTGGGGTACCTACAATTAGAGGGCCTGATCTGGATGAGGACCCAGCAAAGGGGACAGAGAAGGAGCAGTCAGACAGGTAGGAGGAGAACCAGGAAAGATAGGTGTCCTAAAAACCCAGAGATAAGAGAGTCACAAGAAGACAGTGATCAGCAGTGTTAAAAGCTTCAGAGAGGTCAAGGAGGAGGGTTGAGAAAAGGCAGTTGGATCTGGCAATTATGAGATCATTGGTAACTCTGGAAAGAACAATTTCTATGGAATGATGAGATCAAAAGCCCAATTGTAAGGGGTAAAAAAAAAAATGAGTGAAAGCAGTTAATAGGTACTTCCTTAAGAAATTTGGACACAAGGAGTAGAAGATGATAATTAATAGGGAGGATCAAGCGAAGATTTTTTGAGGTTGGGTGAGACTTGGGTATGTTTATAGGCGGTAGAGGTAGACTAGAGGGGAGGTGATGGAATGGAATGGGATTATTTGTCCTAGAAGGGTTAGACTTGGTGATAAGAGCCACCTCTTCATGAGGTGATGGAGGAAAGAGGAGGTATCAGGAGTGATATGAGGCGAGGAGGAGGGAGAAGAGGGAGAGCTCTTGGTTAATGGCTTCACTTCTTTGTGTAAAATATGAGGCAAGGTTTTAAGCTGAGAGGGTGGGGAAGGGGGAGCTGTGGTGGGTTTGAAGGGCCAGTGAAAAGGTTTGTAGAAGCTACTGTGGTCAGTGGAATAGAGAATCAGGTAAGGAGGGGAGGTGTAAAAGGATCGAACACCTGCAGAGAGGGGCCAGTTAAATTTGTAGTGGACCGGGTCAGCATGATTTTGTGATTTTCTCCAGGTTTGTTCAGCAGCTTGTGATTTGAAGCAATAGGGGAAGGTGGGAGTAATTTAAGCCTGAAGAGGCTTAGCTGGCAAGATCAGAGATGCACCAAGAGGCCAAGGGGACTCACTCTAGAGAAGAGGACAGTGTAGGGTTGAACTGGCTCAGCCAGGGGTCAAGATGGGGAAGGGAGGAAAGTATGTAGCTAGTGCAGGGGTGATGATCCAGGAAACTGGGGTGGAGGAGTTAGAGGTCGTGAGGAGGACAAAGAAAAGGAGTGGGTTTTACTAGGCAGAGGGGAGGGGGAGTGACAGCAGATAAAGGAATTTCAGAGTTCATGAACGTGGAATTGGAACTTTTGTGGGTGATGACAAAATGAAGGGTATGGCCATTTAGAACAGTGGGGGGGATCACCCCAGGGGGTTTGTGGCAGCCAATTGGAGGTTAGGAAAACAAGCCACCTCCCACCTCTCTGCAGTAGCCAATTGTGAGGCTTGTCTCCACACTAAACACCTACCCTTATTCTTTAATACTCTTCTCACTCTGACCTCACTCCAGCCTGCCCCCAACTGAGTCAATATCAACCCCTTCAAGCAGTTATAACCTACTTAGTAACTGCCCTGGTCCACCTCTCCAGATCACTTTGGGACTGTAGCCGGCCAAGCTTGGGGGCAATGATTTGGTGAGTAAGAACCCTATTTCCCCATTTTGGGTGAAAGGGAGTGCGTTTGTGGAACAAGATGAATGGGACTGGGATCTGGATTGAAAATGTCATTGTATTATCTGCCCCCATCGAAGCCATTTTCCACACCATCTTCCTGTCAGTCACCCAGGGTCCCACAATTTCCCTGTCAGCCGGGGCCTCCTCTCTTTCCTTCACCCTTTGGCAAATCCTGTTGGTTCTCCCTCCCCCGGTTTCCAGCTCTAGCTAAGGCCCTCATCACTTTCTCCCCTGGACTGTTACAATGGCCTCCTCATTGGTGTCTCTGCCCCCAGCGGCTCACCACTCCAGGCTGCCCTCCGCACAGTTACCAGAGATTTTCCTAAAGCTCACCTCTGACTATGTCACAGCCTTACTTGACTGTATATGGTAGCTCCCTGGTAAACTCGAGGATCATGTTATTTCTTCTTTATCTCATCTTTTTAAAAAGAATTTTGGTAAGTTGCTTAATATATATAATCAGTACAGTAGTACGCCTATATCGTTTATAAATTTTAAGTAAATACATATCCCTTGGGTATAATTTTTTTTTATAGATAGGTATGAGCACTCAGAGAAAGTTTGGAGATCACTCATTTAGGAATAAGGATGTTGGATTAGTTAACTGCTAAAATCCTATCTTGCATAGGAAGGACCATATCTTAATAATTTTTATATACAACCCAGTACCTAGTAAGTACATAAAGCTCCCAAGATATCTCTGATCTCACCTTCAAAGGTGCTCCCCTGTCCATCTTGTGTGTGCCTTTTATCTACATCCTTGGGTAAGTTAGGCACAGGTGTTCCACCAAAGGTGCTACAGGCCTTCTTCCAATTTTCTTGGTGAGCTAAGGTAATGATCTTTATTTTATTTTATTTTTTGCCAAAATCAATGGCCTTTTCTCAGTTCTCATCCTTCTTGACCCCTCTGCAGCATGTGCACTTGTTGATCACTTCCTCCTTAATAATTTTTCTGACTCTTGGTTTTCCTCCCACCTCTCTGAAGAGTCCTCCTCAGTCTTTGATTTTTTTTTATCATCCTAATCAGGTCTAATAATTGAGGTTATAAACCCCCACCCTCCACCTCACTATCTGTATCCCCCAGAGCCCTTCCACCCTATCCATCCCTATTGGAAAAAGAAAACACCCTTGTTTAAAAAATGTGTGTGTGTGTGTGTGTGTGTGCACACATATACACATAGACAACCAAAACAAATTACCATCTTGGCTGTGTCTGAAAATATGTGTGTGTGTGTCTTGTATTTTTTTTGTCACTTTTCTGTCAAAAGGTGAACAGTAGCACAATTTAACTAAATTAGTCTTCTTGAATTATATAGGTCGGTCATTGCATTGATGACAATTATCAAGTCTTTCAAACTCCTCTTTCTTTATAATGTTGTGAGGGAGGGGTATAAGTTGTTCTGGTTCTGTTCCCTGTAATTTGTCTAGCCATTTGACAACAGATGGGCTTAAGCTTAGTTTATGGTTCTTTACTACTATAAAAAGAGACACTCTAAATAATTTTGATAGGCCTAGGGATGGTATCACTGACTGGGTCAAAGGGCACAAACAGTTTAGTGATTCTGAGGACATAATTGCAAGTTGCTTTCCGGAATTGCTGGACTGATACATAGCTGCCCCAACAAATGCATTAATGGACCTGTTTCCGTTCAGCCCCTCCAGCGACTGTTATTTTTGTTTTCCAACAATCTTGATAGTCTCCTGATAATTACACACTTGACGGATGTGAAGTGGAACCTCAAAACTACTTTAATTTGAATTTCTCTTGATAGATAATTAGTGATTCGGAGAATTTAAAAGTATTTGTTGATGGTTAGGGTTTCAGTTCAGCTTCCAGTAGTAGTTCTCTTTTCCTCCTGAGAAGATCTTGTATTTGTCTATTACAAGTTGTATCTCCTCCATGGAATGGAAGCTCCCTGAGGACCCGGGGACTATTTTATACATTGTTGTCTTTGTATCCTCAGCTGCTAGCACAGCCCCTGGCATAGAATAAGAACTTAATGAATGGGTTTTGAATGGATGGAGGATCAGTCCAACCCTCTGGAGGTCTTCTTGAGGTCTTCTAACTTTTCCTGCATTCTAATGCAGAATGTGAGCTGCCTCTGGTGCACATTCACTCTTGCTGCGTGACTGGCCCACCTCCTTTTTTGATGAGTTATCATTGGGAATAAACTGCAACCTCACATTCAACATGGGGCTGCCATTTTGGGTCTTTGGAGGCACAGGTTTTGCACAATTCACAGCTTCACTGGGAGAAAATTGGTTTTTAAAAAATGAGCTTGCGGTAGGGTAGAAATGCTGTTTAATTTCCCAAATACAATTCAACCTGCTTTCTTCCTCCCATTTAATTGTGTACCTAATTCATTTTCCATTTGCAATGCCTAAGAGATACATACAGACATACGTAATAGTATATGTGCATGACATTTTTATATATGTACATTTGCATTCCTGTAGAATGGAAGTTCCTTGAGAACAGAGACTTTCATTTTTTTACTGTTGTATCCTTGGGACCTACCACAGTGTGCAGCACGTAGTAGGCACTTAATAAATGCACATTTGATTTATTTATTGACTAATTCAATTTGTTGACTAATTCAATTTATTGACTAATTCAATTGCCCATCCAAATGCAAAAAATAATGATAACAATAACTAGCATTTATATAATATTTCAAGGTTTACAAAATACAAATATTACCTCAATTTATCCTCACAACAATGCTGGCAGATAAGTACTATTATTATTATCTCCACTTTACAGTTGAGGAAACTGAGGTACACAGAGGTTGGGTCACTCACCAAGGCCCACCCAGCTGGTAAGTGTCTAAGGCTAGATTTGCACTCAGGTCTTACTCCAGGCCCAGTGCTCTCTCTACACTTTAGAATTTAGCACATTCGTCCGTCCATATTTTTTTCTTATTGTATTATTAGACTGATGTTTGAGAAGCAGTTGTGGATCTAAATGAGAAGGCCCCAGAGCTGGAATTCTTAACCCTTTTTTGTGCTTTGGACTTCCTTTGGTAGTCAGGGGAAGCTTATACACTCCATTCAGAGAAGGAAAGGCTACATTTTAGTTAGAAGTCAGTGAAAATAAATTGTAATTTTTCCCCCATCCAAGCTCACAGGCTCCCTGAAGTCTATCCAGGGACTCATAAGGAAGCCCCATCGTGTTCAGGTTAAGAAGAAGCCCTGCTGAGTAGTATCTGGGCTTTGATGCCATCAGCAGGACACAGAGAAGCATCTCAAAGACCGGCCTAGCCTCTTGAATGCCAGATTCTTCTCTTTGAACTTTGGGGGGACATCCTCCCTAAGTAGTGGCACAGACTTTTGCTAAACACCTATCTCCCTATTTTGTGCTTTGATTGATACTAATAGAGGATCATTGAACAAAATTAGCTCTATGATTGTTATTTATTAAAGAATCTTGTATTAAAATCTTAGTCGAAGACACACCTTATGAGAGAACAGCTTTTAAAGATTCTTTTTGTCTTAGTAAATCAGAAGTTGTTTTTTTTTGTTTGTTTATTTTTAATAACAAATAATAAACACAGCAGAATCTTGTATTTTATACACAATTTCAAAAACTGGAGATGTAGTCTGCTATAGAAAATTGCTCCTCTTGCTTTCTAATATTATACTCAAGGATATTCATACATATAGTTTATATAAAGGGATAAGAAGACAGAATGATCAAGAGCTACTGAAGTCCTAGTGATTACTCTTTTTTTGGTTTTAATTCTATTGATTTTTTTTTCTGATCATTGGTTATCTTTCTCCTTACCCTCTTTCAGATATTTTGAAAATTGACCCCTCAGTGTCTTGAAAATTGTATTAACTCCAACTGTGACTTCTGTGTATAGATAGACATATGGCCTGGTTCAACTGCCCCTCCTGCCTTTATCTTGATGGCCGTTTCTGTTTCCTCATATAATTACATTGGTCTCTGAGGTATTAAAGAATACAGAAAAAAAAAAAAAGAATACAGATGCAGTGGTTCTACAGTCACCACGGACAGTAGATGGCCCCCAAAACATTGGCAAATCTGTTCTCTTTTTTCCTCTACTTGTTTGCCTTTCTGGTTCACCCAGAAATGCTCTTGGGATAATCTGGCTTAGTCAAGTCTCGTGCCGAGCAGGCGCTGTGCAGATCTGTTATGCCTTCTCTGTGCTTTTGTGACATGATACTAGAGTAGATCATCTTCCACCACCTTCTGTCAGATTTTAAACTGTCCTTGTATTTGGTTTCTGTGCTTCTGCCTTGGCAAAGAAAGTATTCACTGCTTAAGGTGTGGTGTCTGGGGTCTTTTGGCTACTTTGCAGCAATTGCTTTATTTCAGTTACAGTAGAATATAAACTCCTTGAGGTCAGGAACTGACTTTTTTTTTTGTTATCTCCCTAGTATAGTATCTTCCCTCTCCATTGAATTTAATGTTCATTCAGTTGCTTTTGTTGAAACTTAAATAGGAAATAATGTAATAATCACCCATTTCCCGTTGTTCATTGTAAGTGGTTTGTTTGAATGGGTCAGGATGGAACTTGAATAATTATACAATGTCTTCTCACCTCTTCTAATTTGGTAGTGACTTTAACTTGTATCCTAAATAACTGATCATTTCACTACATGCACACACCTGATTGGGAACTGGTTCTTTGGGTTTTTTTTCATTTCTTCATCCTGAAACCCTATTTTACAGTTATTTTTCGCTGTTCTTTCTGGAGCCCATGTTTGCATTTCAGTCACCCAGTGCCAGTGTATTTGCTGCCTTGGTTTAGAGGATATTGCCAAGTTTATCATAGAATTTTTTTGTGCCTTTGTTCTCCGCACCAGATGTTGTCCCATAAAAATGCAGTTATCCTTATGAGGGCAGTCAGTTTTTGCTTTTGTTTTCCATGACTACTGCAAGACAATGACTAAATAGCTCATGAAATCATATTTCTTGTTGCCTTTGGGTGCAGGATTCAATTTACCAAACTTCAGTTAACTCTTTTACTTACTTCTCCAAAGAGCACCTTTGAGCCATCATTCCATTAAGTAATAACAATGGAAGAAAGATTTTAACGTGAAAACAAAGAAGAAAAAGCTCTGACCTGTGTCAGGAGGCTGAAGAGTACACACTGAAGACGGAGCAAAAGCATAGCTGAACATTGAGAGTTAAGGCAGGTCTGAGACCCTAATAATAACTGAGGAAGTGCTGCCCAGGCCCTGGGGCTGGGCAACTGCTGCACCACTAGTCCCTACCAAGCCATGCACTCTGGACTGGGTTCAGGCCCAGTGGAGCCTGCCTTTAATGAGAGGAGCCATGCTCTTGTTTATTGTATCCTTTGGCTTTTTAAAAAGTCCTCTACCTGGGGTGTGTGTGTGTGTGTGTGTGTGTGTGTGTGTGGACAAAGAATTGGAAACTGAGGGGATGCCCATCAATTGGGGAATGATTGAAAGAGTTGTGGTATATGATTGTGATGGAATACCATCGTGCTGTAAGAAATGATGAGCAGGACAGTTTCAGAAAAACCTGGAAAGACTTACATGCACTGATACCGAATGAAGTGAGCAGAAACAGGAGAACATTGTACACAGTAACAGCAGTACATAGCTGTTCTCAGCAATACAATGATCCAAGATAATCCCAAAGGACTTACTGATAAAAAGTGCCATCCACATCCGGAGAATGAACTGATAGAGTCTGAATACAGATCAAAGCATACTTTGAATTTTTTTGGAGGGTGTTTGTTTTCTTTCACAACATGGCTAATATGGAAATATGTTTTTACATGACTGCTTATGGATAATCTATATAAAATTGCTTGCCCTCTCAAAGAGCAGTGGGGGGGTGGAGGATAGAATTTGGAATTTAAAATGTAAAAAAAAAATAATGTTAAGATTTGTTTTTACATGTACATATTGAGAAAAAACAAAATACAAAAATTTAAAAAGTCTTCCACCCCAGCACCTCAGGAATGATTTTACTTAAGGCTTGCCTGTAGGATGCCCTTAGAAATGAGGGAGAAAACAAAAGTACTTAATGAAGAAAGAAAAAAAAGCGTTATAACTCACCCATTATGTTCCAGGCAGTGTCCTAGGCACTTTAGAAATATCCTTTTTGATTCTCACAACAGCTGTAGGAGGTCGGTGCTATCATTTTTCCTATTTTACAGCTGAGGTAAGCGAGGCAGACGTTAAGTGACATGCTCAAGGCCAAACAGCTAGTGTCTGAGGTCAAATCTGAGCTCAAGCCTCCCTGACTCCAGGCCCAGTGCTCTCTCTACTGTACCACTTATTTAAATCAGCTCAGAACACAATCAGTTTTCAGGACTGCTCATAGGCATTTTACAATTTCGTCTCAAGTCAGTGCTGTCCGAACGACTCCCGGCACACAGATACTGTTAGAACAGTCAGACCCAGCAGTCCCTTTTTTTTTTTTTTGGTCGTTATCCTCTCCAAAAACGCCTCCCTTGCCACTCTCTATCTCTGACCCAGTGCGATTCCAGAGGTGAGAGCTTACAAGATCGTCTCCCTCCCTGGACATGCTGATCTCAGGATAAGTACTAATTGATCCAGGGTCAGGAAAGGCAACCCAAACCCAAGCCCAGGTTTCTCTGGTCAGGACATGTTCTTTAGATGCCATATACCTATGGCTGCATAGAGTCCAGGACCAGGAGTCTGGGCAAGCCATCCTTCCCTGCCCATCCAGCTCTCAGGAAGCAGCTTATAACAGTCTCTGCTGGATTAGTTACCAGAAAAGACAGAGAAAGGTAGGGGCTCTGTAAACCCCAGGAATCAAATAACCCCTTTTCATACCAATAGAGTGCTTCCTCCTCTTCATCTCCCTGTGGAAGACCTTTATCAATGACTGACAGACAGCCAGAAGTAGGCCCCTCAGAGTTTCCATGGGGGTACCTAGAACCAAGAATAGCAGCCCTGAACCTGTTGTTCACTGTTCCTCTTCAGAGAGGATCATTGACATCAGAAGGTGATATCTTGACTTCTGATGCATTGCACTTAAGTGAGGCAGGTTGCACAGAGCTGTTGGCCTCACTCCCTTTTCCAGAGTTATTAAAGCCCTATGGCAAGGCAAGAGTCAGGGCAGCTGACGATGGCCCAGGACACAGTGGGTAACCTGGGTGTCTTTCTTGTCTAACCAAGCACTCCACAGCACCTGCTTCAGCCATTGGAAGAAATTGTTCTCATCTACCCATTCCACTGGAGGAAGTCTTCACCTGTTTGGGGCAGATATTCCTCTAACTCAGTGACAAATTTGAAGCCTGTTTGTTACTTTCACCCTGGTTTAGCCTGTCTGAAATAGGGGGTATTTTTGTTTTTAAATAATGAGGGATTTTTGTTTGTTTAGGTTAGTATCATCTTCTTTAAAAGTACTATTGTCACATGGTTTAAAATAACCCAAGAATTGATTAATGCAATGAATGGATTGAGTGCTGGGCCTGGAATCAGGAAGTTCAAATGTGGCTTCATATACTAGTTGTGTGACCCCAGGCAAGTCACTTAACCCTGGAGAAGGAAGTGGCAAACCACTCCAGTATCTTTGCAAAGAAAACCCAAATGTGGTCACAGAGAGTAGGACGCAAATGACGAAATATCTGAGATGTCCACCAGGTGGCAAACTATTTGAAGAACTGGAATTCCATCTTAAAGCAGGCTGAACTTTCTTCTATGGCCACTAGTGGGCACTCACAGCCCAATGTTCCTCTTAATGACTGATCCAGCTACTTTGCACATTGACTTTTACACATACACACACACACACCATTAACCCAAGTTTATATTGCTGCTACTTTTCCATTTCTAATCTAGTGAAAGAAAATATTTTAAAACATATTAAAATATTTAAAAACATTTTAAAGCATATCTTGACTCCACTCCTGTACCTTAGAAAGTTGGCTCTCTAAATTTTTTTCCCCTTATTATCCAATGGTTTTAAATACAATATATGAACCACTGCAGTTTTAATATGCATGAAATTAAAGTAAAAGTAAAAGAGAGAAACTCTCCTAGTCCCACTAACATAGGCATTATTATCTGTCTTCCACCTGCTTACTCTGATGTTGGGAAAGGTCCCCATGAACTACAACAGGTCACAGAGAATGGGGGAAGAGGAGACTCTCCCAGAGCCCCTTGGTGATGAAACAAAGAGGAGGAACAAAAATCTTGCCAGTTCACCCAGTATAACTTGCTAAGCAAGGATCCTAGCTGTGAACCTGTCCTCAGAAAGTTCTGAAAATCTTGCATCATAAGAAATTAGTATGAACCCAGGGCAGGGCTTTCGTAGTAGAAAGGCCCCAGAATCTGCCCCCTTTCTTACTTGCCTGGCCTTGGATGATTCAAACAGCACGGTGAAGTAACAGGGAAGTAAAGTTACCCAAGGGTTATAAGAAAAGGAGAAAAAATTCTGATGAAGAAGAAAGTCATCTAAAAGACTGATGTGTATACACTTCTAACCCACTTCAGTCTTTAAAAGATGTATACAGAAGCTGGAAACAAGGGCGGATAATGGAGGAGTAGGTATAATCCTATAAAAATAGTGTCAGGAGTGCAAAAGTATAAAGTGAACTGAGGTTGATGAATATACATAATAAAGGATTTTTTTTTAATGGCAATGAGGACCATCCCATGGAAGTGAGGGCTACCCCATGGAGCATGCTCAATGGCCCTTCTTGGTTCTAACCAACCACTATAGTATTAGGGTGGGTGCCTTAAGGGTGACCCAACTCCATATGCTAGTGACTCACTGATAAAAGTACCTGATATTTTGGTTTGATGGGGGAAAAAAACCTTGGATGCTCCAATGGTGCCCTCCTTTTACCCCATGACAGCAGCTGGTGCGGGGAGGAAGAGAGATACAGGTTGCTGTGTTAGGTAAAAAGAATCTCTTATTTCCAGCTTGTGTGAGTAGCACATTCTGCCCCATGGGTGTGCTCTTTCCTCCTCCCCTGTAACTGCTATATGACTTGGTGAGTGTGTTCTTTAGGCCCCTGAGTCCTTGACACTGTAGAACAAATTATTAAAGAATGGTTAGTTAACTCTACCAAAAAAAGCAAAGGTCACAAGTAGCTAGTGGGGCTTCATCAAGACAGGTGATGCAGACTAACCTTATCTCACATTTCCATGAACTTGCCTTTCTGGTTGATCAGGGGAGTGCCAAAGATAGAGAGAGTTAGCTTAGATTTTAGTGAAGCATTTGACAGTCTCTCATTGTGTTCTTGTGGATAAAATGGAGAAGTGTGAGCTCCATGATTATACTAGTGGATGGATTCAGAGCTGGCTGAATGACCAGACCAAAGAGTAAGCCAGGAAAGGTTTCACATCTTCCAGGAGGTTTTGTAGAGAGTCAAAAGCAGGCCAGGTTCAGTGCTCGCTTAACAATTTTATCCACTGGTGTCATTCTCAATTTCTTACTCTCACCTCCCATATTCTATCTGTTGCCAAGACCTATTCACTTTTATAACATCTCTCGAATATACCCTCTTCTCTCCTCTGAATCTGCCACCACCATGGTGCAGGCCCTCCTCACCTTACCCCAGGACTACTGCATGGCCTGCTGGTTGGTCTCCCTGTCATAAGTCTCTCTCTGCTCCAGTCTGACCTCTATTCAGTTATCAGATGGCACTTCCTAAAGCACATCATCATGGCACCTCACCTGTTCCACAAACTCCATTGTGACTTCTGCTGCCTTCAGGACCAAATCTAAAATCCTTTGTTTGGCATTCAAAGCCCTCCACAACCTGGCCTTGTCTTGCCTTTCCAGTCTTCTTAAATCTAGCTCTTCTCCACATACTCTTCAGTTCAGCAGTACAAGCCTCCTTGCTGTTCCATAAACTAGACACTCCACCCAGAGGTGGACTCCATGCCTTTCCATTGCCATCTCCCATGCCTGGAATGCTCTCCTTCCTTACCTTTCCCTCCTGGCTTCCTTTGAGTCTCCTCTACCATGCCACTTTCTATGAGAAGCTTTGCTCCTCTCCCTTAATGCTTGTGCCTTCCCATCATTATCTCCAGCTTCTCTTGTAGAGCTCTTGTCTATACATAGTTGTTTATATTTTGTCTCCCCCATTAAACTGTGTCCCCCTCAAGGACAGGAGTATCTTTTACCTTTCCTTGCATCCTCAGCCTGTAGCACAGTGGCATGAAGTAGGTGCTTAATAAAGCTGCGTTGACTCAAGGGGAAGAAGGTACCCTCAGGGGCTTGGTGTTGAAGTTGTGGAAATAAGGAGTCCTAGGGAGGAATAAAGGTTGGAGGTGGGGTCCCAGAGGCCCTTGGAAGAGCTCACCACTGGGAGAGGCGTAGATGGCTGGAGGTGGATGGATGTTCCCGGGTGAGGAAGCCCCAGACACGTCAGGGAGAGACACCAGGGGTATGGTGTGTTCAAGGCCAGAGAGTCAGAGCAGCTGAATGGGAGATGTGTGCTTGCTAAAAGCATCTGCCATTGTGATGGAGGAGATCCAATGCAGAGTGCAGGTCAAAGAGTGCCTTCCTGGGGATGGCGAGGCCCTCCAGAGGACCTCCTTTCTTCAGGTAACATTGTGTTAATGGCATTAAGCCCCAAGACATTACAGATCCTCCGGAAGAGATCTCTGATCACTCGAGGCGTTTGGCATGTCCTTCCACACAGGAAAAAGACTGTCTTTTGCTCATATTTCATCGTACATCAGAATGGATTCTATAACTGGCAATACAGAGAGACAAGTGAGTGAACTAGGCACGTAGTTGAAAAGGAGCAGTGTGGGCTGGATTATTTTTTTTAATTTCAGAGTAGTTTTATTGACCCCACGCTTCCTGTAACAACTGAGGTCAATCTTTTTTTAATGCAAATATTTTCCTGATATTGCTGTTTGGCAGTGAGACCTGGAAGACTACCTGCCTCTGAGGAATTAAATTGTACAGAGGGCATGGGTGTGTACAAGCTGCCACCTACAACTAATCAGGAGCTCTGAAAAGTAGGAGTGAACAATATTGTTAGAACTGTGTGGCAGAAGATGATTGTCTAGCTATGTGACAAGGGGATGGATTCCCATAGGGTACCCTGTGACATCCAGAGAAAGTGAAGGAAGTCTCCAGTGCATTGAGTGTATCCCCATGCCAGACTTTTGGGAGGAAATTACAAGAGGGGTAGGAGACGAAGGACTGGAATTTACATCATTGAAGAGAAATCTCAAATCCGAGAGATTCTAGATCCCTTTGAGTATTGAAAAACCTAAATTAGGCCTTGATGGAGGCAAGAGAACCAAAGAATACTAGGAGAATTTGGGCATGGAGAGAATGTTTTGCGTTTGAGCGTTGGCTGGGGGGAGGGGGGGAGTTGGGTGTATCTGATCAGCAGGCAGAATCACAAAATGTCTGAGTTGGAAGGGACCTCAGTGGCTGCCTTGTCCCTCCTGTACCTGAATGAGTACATCAGTCTGTACGCCATACCCCAAAATGATCATTCAGCCTTTCCTTGAAGACGTTAATTGAGGGGGCATCCACGGCTTCCTGACGAACTCTCATCTATTTGTCTGTAGCTGTGATGGAGGTGTCTTTTTTAACCCAAGTGTAAGCCTTTGTAGCTGTACTCCTTTTTACACTTTCTTCAACTTCACAGAATCCTCTAGCCAACAAGATCTTCTTGAATTCTGACTCTTAACATCCAGTGTTTTAGCCATCCCTCCTGTCTGTGGGTCATATCTGCAAGTCTGGGTCTGTTAGATGGTGTGCCCTGCACATGATTCATTCATTCTCTACAGACTTGTCTAAGAGCTTGGGGTGGGGTGGAGGGTGCAATTTGGACCTCCCTTCAATCTTTTCCCACAAGGCCCTTGCCTTTTGAGATAGGCAGAGTGTGGAGGAAGCAGATAGGTGTTTAGAGGCTGCTGCAGTAGAGGAATGGCAACCCTGAGATATGCCCTGGTGTTTACAGAAGAGATGCTATGGGCCAGAGCCAGCAGGCCTGAGACAGAAAGATGGAGTAGAATAGGAAGTTCTTAACTTAGCTAGAGGCTCATTAAAGCAGGGCCAGAGTATCTACACTGCCCCTGCCTTATGGCTAGTGAATTACTTCTTAGGTATGGGCCCCATTTCCCAACGGTAAAACTAAAAGTGGGCAGCCAGGTGACTCAGGGGATAGAGCACTGGGCCTGACATCAGGAAAACCTGAGGTCAAATCTGGTCTCAGGCACCTAGGAACTGTGTGACCCTGGGCAAGTCACTTAACCCTGTTTGCTTTGTCATATGTCAAATGAACTGGAGAAGGAAATGGCAAACCACTACAGTATCTTTGCCAAGAAAACCCCAAATGGAGTCACAAAAAGCCAGACATGATTGAAAATGACTGAACATTAACAACAAAAACTGAAAGTGTGGACTAGATGGCGTGCAAGGGCCTTAGTGTTTCTAACACAGGCAGCCTCCCATGGATGTGGTTTCTTCTAGTTTCAGGTGGGGTGCCAGCTGCTCAGGAGCCCTTTGGGAGTCTCCCTATCCATCAGCATGTTGTCTTGCCTCACATCCTCTTGGGTTACTCATTCAGGTGTCATACTAGAGTTGCAATGACACAGACATTAGCCCCTTCCTTCAAGGAGCTTATCTCTAAGAATGATGCTGCAACCATCCCCACCCCCATCCCCACCCCCAGTAGAATATATGTTTCTTGAGGGCAGGAGCTGCTTTTTATTTTGTCCAATCATCCTGAGTTGGGAACGAAGTTCCTTGTACATAGGAGGGAATTAATAAACATTTGTCAAATTGAAATAATGAACATTCTATGGTCCATGTCCCAGCCAACTTCTTTGGTGGCTGATAGAACATATAAGGTGTTCCATGTTTAAAATTCTCCTCTGACCTCCTCCAGCTTTAGAAGCTCTGATGACTTCCTGCCTGCTATAGATTAATGCCTGGTGGGTCTCCCTCTCAATCCCCTAAGCAGAGTCCGGGGCTTAGAACCAATTGGTAGGACTGAAGCTGAGGGGGATACAATCCACGGAAATAAAAGTATTAGCCTGAGTCTTAGAATTTAGCAGAGGCCTTCACCTGTAGGGCTGCTAATGAGCAAAGAAGCCTCTTTCCTCCCGTCCACTCCTCTTCAGCCTTTTGGAGCTGCCCCAAAGGAGAGGGTTCCAGGTAAAGCCACAGGGTGGCCACTATGTAGATGCCAGCTCCAAGTGATGGTTTAACTCACCAGGGCAATTTGGCCGCTCTGGACGCTTTTGGGAGAGGGGAAGACATGGAGTCATGTTAATAATATTAATGGTTCCCGTTTCTGTTGTGCTATAAAGTTTACAGAGCCCTTTTCTCACAACACTGTACCTTGTGACATAGGTAGGAGTCATAGGGATGACACAGAGTGCAGTCAGATCATTACGCCTACAAAAGCCTTGAGATACGCTGAGATCTTCCAGCCCTACCCTCCTTCTATTGCTGATGAAGAGACTCGGACAGGAAGTGACTTTTCAGGGTTGAAACAGCAAGTCAGTGCCAGAGCTGGGACTAGTTTGGGGAGATTTCATGTGTGTGTGTGTGTGTGTGTGTGTGTGTGTGTACACGTACGTAGATACATATATACACATATATGTAGATGTGCATGTTTGCTAGGGGTGTATGTGTTTGTGTATGTGTGTATTTAGGGGAGGAAGTTTCCTTACCTGCTTTCCCAACCAAGGCAATTATTGTATCTATGCAAATGAGAGGCCAAAAGGGAATGTATGTGAGTGTATCTTTTTTTTTTCTATTTCCTCTGTGCTTTATTGTAATACTCATTTAAAGGATGACATAGCAGCTTAATTCCAATACCATTTTTATAGAGCAGGATAAATGGTCACTGAAATTTCCAAATCCTTAAAACACCACAAAAACAGACCAAGAAAATTAAAGATGCAGTCTTCCCTTCTCTTGGATAGCATGTTATAAAATTATCTGCTACTAACACAAAGAAAGAACTGTTTCCTTTGATATACAGTGAAGGTCACATTTGACCACTCTATTACAGCATTCTGGAAACTGGCTTTGGAATCCACTTTTTGGCTGGTACTGGGAATTCCTTCAAACTTTCCCCAGACTAGAGGAACAACACAAGTTTGAAAGTGAGGTGTGTACCCCGACATGAGCATATCTTAAAAGCATACCTTGTATGTGTCATTAACATAGGACCCTCTTATAGGATTTAGAGCTGAAAAGAACGTGTGTGTGTGTGTGTGTGTGTGTGTGTGTGTGTGTGTACACACCCCTTTGGCAGTCTAGAGAAGTCTATGAACACTTTCCCAGAATTTTTTTAAATGCATAAAATAAAATATGTAGTATTGTGAAGGGAACCAAATATATCAAAATAGTTACCAAATTTTAAAATGTTTTTATTGATATTTTCTGTTTCCTACCTTACCGTAGTATCCCACACACCCCTTACCCTCCCCTTCCCAGAGAGCCATCCCATACGACAAACAGTATTTTTTGGAGAGGGGAAAAAACGTCAGTGCACTGATTGATATGTTGAAAAAGTCTGAAAACATATACTATGTGAAACACTGTGGATTTCCCTCCTCCAAGAGAGGAGAAGGGCTGGGCTGGGCATGTTCTTAAAGCTCTGCACACGATCTAGGCTAAGTTAAGATTTCCACTTGATCTTTATCATTTGACTTTTGATTTTTACATTTACTTTTGAGTTTTTTGGGGTCTTATTCTTTCAATTCAAATTATTGGTTGTAGTTACTGCATATATTGTTTTCTTGGCTTTGCTTACTTCACTCTGTATCATTTCATGTGGATCTTTCCATGTTTCTCTGTATTTGTCACACACATCATTTCTGACAGCACAGCTTTATTCCGTGTACCACAATTTGTTTAGCTTTTCCCCAGTTGATGGGCATCCACTTTGTTTCCCAGTTCTCAACTATAACAAAAAGTACTACTGCTAAACGTGTGTTGTAGCATATGGTAAAATTTTCTTATTGGTGACTTCCTCGGGGTAAAAGAACAGTAATGGAGTCTCTGGAACAAAGGGTAGGGCATCTTTTTTGCTTCATTACAGTTTGCTTTTCAAAATAATTGTACCATTTCACAGCTCCAACAACAATGTATTAATGTGCCTATCTTCCTACATCCTTTCCAACATTGACTGTTGTCATTTTTGCCAATTTGCATGGTGTATGAGGTGAAACCTTAGGGTTATTTTGATTTGCCTTAATGATTTGGAGCATTTTTTTATGTGGTTATGAATACTTTGTAGTTCTTCTTTTGAGAACTGTTTGTTCATATCTTCAACCATTTTTCCATTGCAGAATAGTTCTGTATCTTGGATACCAATCAAACTCTCTTTCTCTGTGTCTCTGTCTCTATCTCTCTGTGTGTATATATATGTGTATGCATGTGTGTGTGTGTATATGTATATATATATATATATATATATGTATATAATGTATGTATGTATCTTGGATACCAAGCCTTTATCGTATATATTTATATCTATACATATATATACACACATATATATAAATGTTGTGTACAGAGAGAGTTAGTTTTGTATCCAAGATATAGAGCCATTCCGCAATGGATAAATGATTGAAGGATATGAACAAACAATTCTCAAAAGAACTGCAAAGTATATATACATACATATACGTGTGTGTATACATACGTGTGTGTGTATGTGTGTGTGTGTGTGTAGTTTATGTATCTTGGATACCGAACTCTTGTCAGAGAAATATAAAAATGTATTTTAAAAACAAGTTTATGGACTCCAGGTTAAACCACAGTCTGGTTCAACTCTCTCATCTTATAGATAGGGAAACCGAGGACCAAAAAATAAAGGTGATTTACTCAAGGTCTCAGGGAGTAACCCTGATTACTAGAATTGATTACTTGAATGAATTTCTTGACCCCCAGAATGATTGGCAGAATCAAGATTCAAAGCCAGGCCTTCAAAGGTTACTACCTTTGAGTGTAATACCTTTATATATACCTTTGGTATAATGGCAAGAGAGAACTGGGTTTGAATTCTGACTGCCATTTACCAGCTATGGGACCTTGGACAAGTCACTTAAATTCTCTGGGTCTGAATTTCCTCATCTTAACCATATAATTTCCTCATCTTAACCATATAACATCTTAACCATATAACCATACAACAACTTAAACATGTAACTTTCCTCATCTTAACCATACAACTTCAGAGGACCCTTCTGCCTTTAACCCCATGATGCTGTGCCTTTCCAACTTTCCACTCTATGATTTTGTCTTTCTTGGCACCTAGAATGGACCCTGGCACTTGTCTACGTGGGGTATGCTTGCCCCTCTGACTCTGCTCCCCTAGCTAGGCCTAGTCTTTCTGTGACTGCCCTGTTCCACTGTTCCACTCTGATGAGAGGTTAGACATGGGGATAAATACACCTCTTTGGTACTTGTAGGGGACAGTCTCTTTAAAACCTTCTCTGATCACCCCAGCCCACAAGGGAGATCTCTTTCCTCTCAACTCCTTTAGCACTTACCATCACTTACATCACTCACTGGGCACATGGAAAACTCAGGGGCATCATTACTGATGTTTACTGTGTTCATGAGTCCTGCCTCCCCAGCAAGGGGGAGGGCTCTACATTTGCTTGCTTTGTGTTTCCCATATGTCTGGACAATTATTCAACAAGCATTTATTAAGAGCATACTTAATAAAGTATGTGGTAGATCCTGGGAGTATAAAGAAAAATAAATAAAGCATTTCCTGCTCTGCTTTCAAGGGACTTACACTCTCTTGGAGGAGAGACATACATTTATGTCCATACAAAATAAATATAAACCCAGCCTTCTGCAGGAGGCCTTTCCCAGACACTCCCTCTAGTTCTTTCCCTCGAAGATTAACTCCGCTTTACTCTGTTGAGCATCTTATATAAATAAGTTGTTTGTATGTTTTCTCCCAGACTAGGACATAAGCTTCCTGAGGGTAAGGACAGTGTTTTTGCCCTTTTTTGCGCAGTGCTTGGCAGATAGTAAGTTCTTAATAGAATCTTGTTGGGTTAACTAACGAGATAACTTTGGGAAGGCACTAACAGCTGAGGGGATGAGGACAGGCCTAGATTTAGGAGGTGGCCGCTGAGTTTTGAAATGAAACAGTGCTTTCTAAGAGGTAAAGGCGAGAAGGGAGCACATTCCATGGCTGCCGAGGCACAGAGGTGGGAGAAGTCGTGTCTTGTGTGAAGAGCAGCCAGAAGGCCTGTCTGGCTGGACTGAAGAGAGTGGGGGAAATGCAGTTGTGGGTGATGGAGCTGGAGAGGTAGTGTGGGTACTGGAGGTCAATGGCCAACTAACATACAATAGCTGGCCACCCATGTGACCTGTGTAGGTGGTATCTGCTCTGAGATCTGGCCCACAGTGTCTCTAAGGGAGTCAGAGATTTTTGTCTTTATGGGGAGCAAGAAAGAGGCTTGTGGTGGGGAGGCCCTCATTCCTTTACTCAGTTCTCTCCTGGAAGGTTAGTAGGTGAAAATTAGAACTTGCTGCCAGACCTCAAATACTGGTAGCCTAGATGTATGATGCTCTCGTTTAAGGGTTCGAAATAAAAGGCATTTTCCTTTGTCACTCCAGTGGGGAAGGAGGATAACAGCTTTCACCAGCTTAGTGTCCCACTCCCTTCATACTTGCAGTAAACAGAAATTGGGAAGATTATACATGTTAGAGTACAACAAAATCAGTCAGTCTGTAAGCATTTATTAAGCACCGTTGTGTGCAGGGCAGTTGGATAGATTTCCAGGCCTGTAGTCAGGAAGACCCTCTTCGTGATTTCAGATATGGCCTCAGACACTTACTAGCTGTGTGACCCTGGGTGAATCTCATAACCCAGTTTGCCATAAAATGAAATGGCAAACCATTCCAGTATCTTTGCCAAGAAGACCCCAGATGGGAATGTGAAGGGTCAGACAGGACTCGGACAACTCAGCAAAAACAAAAGCGCCTGCTGCAGGCCAAGGAAGCCCAAAGAGGTGAAAGAGAGCCCCAGTCCTCCCAGAGGTCACAGGGAATTGACAACAAGCAAACACATGTGGAACAGGCCGAGGTGAGAAGGGTTAGAAGTCAGAGGGGTTGGGAATGGCTGCCTGGAAAGGTGAGCTTTTAGTTGGCACTTACAGGAAAGGTGGGTGGCAGAGATGAGGAGGGAGAGTGTTCCAGGCACTGGCAAAGCCAGAGAAAATGCCTGAAACTGAGAGATGGAAAAGCAAAAAAGAGCCGTCTCACCAGATCAGAGGGGGTCGTTCAGTTGTGTCCAGCTCTGTGGATGTCCACGGAGTTTTCTTGGCAGAGACAGTGGAGTGGTTTACCATTTTGTTCTCCAGTGTGTCCCCATTTTGCAGATGAGAAACTGAGGCTAACAGGATCATATGACTTGCCCAGGATCACATAGCAAGTAACTGTCTGAGGCTAGATTTTAACTCTGACCTTCCCGACTGCAGATGCAGTGCTGTATCCCCTTTGCCACCTCGCTGCCCCCAGATCAGAGTACATAGTGGGGAATAAGGTATAAGGAGACCGGGAAGGCATGAAAGGCTAGATTATGAAGGGCTTTGAACTCCAGACGGAGGATTTGGTCCTGGAGGTGACAGGATCCACTGAAGTGTGTTGAATTTGGGGGTGACATGATCAGACCTGTGTTTTAGAAAAATCACTTTGGCAGCTGGAGGCTGGGGTTGGAGGGAGGAAAGATTTGAGGCAGGCAGCCAGCCCCTCAGTAGGTAATGCAGTAGTCCAGCAGTGAGGTGATGAGGCCCTGCTCAGAGCTGTGACCATGTCAGAGGACAGAAGGGGCATATTGGAGACATTTCATAGGTGAAAATGGCAGGCCTTGGCAACAGCTTGGACAGTGAAGAGTAAGAGCTAGTGAGGAATCCACCATGAGCCTGGGGAACTAGGAAATGGTATTGTCCTCTATAGAGTAATAGGAAATTTATATATTTTATTTGACCAGGGGTGGAGAGGGGAAAAGATAATGAGTTCAGTTTTGGATGTGTTGAATTTAAGATGTCTGAAAGGCAGTTGGAAATGTGGAGTCAGCAGAGAGTTTGGGGCAGGAAAGGTAGATTTGAGAAACAACTAGCATAGAGAAGGAAATTAAATCCATGGGAACTGATGAGATCACCAAGTGAAGTGTAAAGACAGAAAAGAAGAGGGATTCCTGTGGTTTTCCTGTGGTTAGAGGGCATGAACCAGCAGCAAAGGAGACACTGAGAAGGAGCAGTCAGATAGGTAGGAGGAGAACCAGGAGAGAATGACATCCCGAAAACCTAGAGAGAATAGGAGAGAGTGATCAAGCAAGTGTCAGAGGCTATTGAGAGGTGGGGGAGAATGAGGGCTGAGAAAAGGCCAAAGTAAATCAGCTTTTCCATTTAGGACAAGGAAAAAAAAAAGCTCATTTCAATCAACCATCTCACTGGGGAAGACTATTCTTAGAGTTTCTAGGGTAGGAGCTGCTGGAAGTCAAGGGATGTGTCTGTGGCTCCAGGGAGAATTCCCATTCATCATTTAAGAGTCTACTCCTTTCTTCTTTTGCCCTTCCTTCCTCTCCAATTCTGCCACTCTCTCTCCTCCAAAGTTTTGCTATTCCATGGAACATCCTGGCTCAGAGGTCCCTCACAGAGTCAGGAGCCACAATTCCTTCTGCTCACAGCAGTGCCCATCCCAAGGCTTTCCTTCAGAAGCCACCCCAGGCTTGGATTGGGAGAAAGGATTACAGTGAGCTGAGACAAATTTGTGAAGCACTTCAGATGCCAAACAGAGGAGTTTATATTTGATCCTAGACCCCGGAGCTTAGAAGAGTGTCACGTAGACTTGTGGTTTAGGAAAATCATTTTGGCAGACCTGTGAAGGATGAAATGGAGTAGAGAGAGACATGAGTAAGACCTCATAGGAGGCTGTTGGTGAGTGGGTGTGAGTGCCAGAACTCAGAACTAAGGTTGAAAACAAACCCAAGAGATGTGATGCTGATAGAAATGACAGAATTTGACCAAGGATGACACTGAGGTTTTTGAACCCAAGCAAACTGGTGGTGCACTCAGACAGAGAAGTTAGGAAGAGTTTGGGAGAAAAAGATGAGTTATTTTGTAGACATCCAAGGAGACATCAATTCCTATTTGCTGATTGATAGGCAAAAATATAGCATTTGTTTTTGTGTTATTAACAACAGGATAATCCTGGAAGGGCAAATTTGTAGCACTGATAGTCTGTGTGTGTGTGTGTGTGTGTGTGTGTGTGTGTGTGTGTGTGTGTCCCAGCACACAGAGGTGGAGTACAAACAGAGGTGGAAGTGTCAGAGCCCTGGGTTCAGATCTTGACTGCTTCTTATTACCTGAGTGACTTTAAGTAAATTCCTTAATCCTTCAGAGCTTTGGGTTCCTTCTCTATAAAATAAAGGAGTTGGATGATCTGTAATGTCTTGCCCAGTCCTGAACCTATCACTTTATAACAGTATCCCCTAAAATGCTTTTACTCTTGATCTGCATAGGATGTAAATATTATCCACTTGGTTTTTTTTTAATATCCATTTTGTAAACGAAGGAAGTGCATAAAGGCAGCAGGCCTGCAGTCTGGAAGACCCAAGTTCAAATCCGGCTCTCAGATGCTTCCTAGCTGTAGGACCCTGGACAAGTCACTTTAACCCTGTTTGCCTCAGTTTCCTTATCTGTGAAATGAACTGGAGAAGGAAATGGCAAATCACTCCAGTATCCTTGCCGAGATGGGATCATGAAGAGTCAGACACAATTGAAACAACTTAGACAACAATAACAACCAGACAAAGAAGCAAGTTACCTTAGCTCAAACATGTCAGGAATGCTGTTTTGAACTGTAGTCTCTTGCCTCTGAGATCAGCACTAGCCCTACACCTCCAGCATACAGTGTCCCCAAGATCTTAGTGGTATTTAAAGCTTTTTAATAATGCCTAGCTTTAAATGGCACTAAGACTTTTGGGACACCCTGTTTTGTGTTGATCATTACTGGGAAGACAATCTGAACAAGCATGAAGTCATGGCTAGGTTGTATTCAAAGGGATGTATGTGTCCTCACCCCAGAGGCCTTCAGATCACAGATTTAGAGCAGGAAGAGGCCTTAGAGGTCCTCTAGGTCAGGTGTCCAACACACAATGCCAGCAACACTCATTGTGCCTGGAACCAAAGTAAAAACGAATTTGGAAATATTTAACAAAACAAATAAAAATACAATAGAACATAGATAATGTGCATCTTCCAGGGACTCTTATGTATGGTTTAGTGGCTGGGTTCTATTTGAGTTTGACATCATCTCATTTTAAGAGATGAGGAAAATGAGACAAAGAGAAGTGAATTCATGGGAAAGCCCAAGGTCGAGGGAGGAAATGACAAGAGCCAGAAGTGAGATGCAGATCTTGCCCATGGGTTCTTTAACCTTGCTTGTATTCTTTGGAAACGGATAGACCCCTTTCTCAGAATGTTTTTAAATGCCTAAAATAAAATACAGACGGTTACGGAGGAAACCAATTATACTGAAATAGTCATCTACATGTAGATTATTTTTCTTAAAAAAAATGTACACGGACTCCAGGTTAAGAACCCTCTGTGTCTAGTCAGACCCTTGTTTATACAGAGATGTAACTGGAGGGGCCCAGAGGGGGACGACTCGTCCCAGGTCTCAGGACCAGGGTTGGAGCCCAGACCTCCTGGCCCTGAATCCAGGGTTCTCTCCGTCTGACAGCTTGCTATTCTCAGCTCTCAGCCATGAAGAATCATGCGGGGAAGGTACAGTCCTATATGGAGTCCAAGGCTCCCTCCCTGGACTAGCTTGGGCTCCCCTTCCCGTTGCCCTTAGCAACGCGTGGCCTGCCGCTTCCTGTATTGATTCGAATCGTCGGGGACGTCATCCCCTCCCGAGATGCACTTCACGCGCCGGCGCACCCAGCCCTGCTGCGGGGACTTCGGTGGAGGGGGTGGTGTTTAGGGCGGAACTGGGCGGAGAGGAGGAGGAGAAGGCGTGGTCAAGCGCGCGCCCGGAGTGAGGGTGGCGCGAGGCCCGGAGCACAGCGCGAGCTTTTCGGGCCGGAGGAAGGGGGCCTCGGCGCGGCGCGGCTGGGCTCGGGAGCGCGCCTGCGCGGGAGCGCGGGGAGGGCCGGGCCGGGCCGGGCTGGAGGGCGGGAGGGCGGGAGGGAGGGGGCCGGCGGCGGCGGCGGCGGCGGAGGGGAGGCCGCGGAGGAGTGGCCGCCGCCATATTGAGGGATCGCTGAGGCCGGGAGCCTGACAGCGGCCGGGGCCTGGCTGTGCAGTGCGGCCGGCGGCACTGCTGCCCTGCCCTCCTCCGTGAGGCCCGACAGACAAACGAGACCCAGCGGCCTAGGGAGCGGCCGGCTGGCCGGGCGCAGGCGGAGCCAGGTGAGACGGCCCGGGGAGGGACCGAGTCCGGGATGGGGACGCTCAGAGCCCCTGTCCTGTCAGCAGTGCCAGGTCACCTCCCAGCCCGGGGCCTGCTGACCCCTCACACTCAGGCCTGCTGTTCGCCAGCCCCCCACTCTTTTGCTGCCCCCTCCCCCAGACTCACATCTTTTGCTGACCCTTGCCCGCCCCCTTCCCCGTGAACCCCCTGCTGTTCCCCCACCACCACCTAGGGCCTAATGCCCTCATCCATGTTCTCTGCTGACCCCTCAGACCCCTGCCCCCTCTAAGACCTGCTGCCCCACTAGACTTGTGTCCTGCTGCCCTTCTGGCTGGCTGTTAAATGCACCCGAAGATTCAGCTCTGCCTCCCCCAACTTTCCTGGCCCCTGCCATCCTTGTCTCTTGTTCTCACTTGTTTGCCACTTTTTCTCTGTGCTCCCAAACCCACCTTCTCGCCCTCTTATTTCTGTCCTCCGTTAACCTGGGCTCTCATCACTGCAAATCTACCACTGTCCTCCAGCCTTTCTCTGCTGCCCTTATCAAGTCACTTCTACTTCTCCCAGCCCACTTAATTCTGTCCTCTGCCGTCCAGGTCCGGCTATGCCACAGCCATGCCTACTTCTCAGTGGGAGCCAACCCCCTCCACCTGCCTGGCCCCATCAGACCTGGGGTATTCTATCTCTACACCCCCAGCCCAACTCTGCTTCACTCAGAACTTAAGCTGCTGCTCCAAAACCTATTCCTGCCTCCCCAGCCGATTTGTCTTGACCAGTCTCCTGAATCAAACCTCCCAGCCCCCATTCTACCTTTGCTTCCTACAGCTTTCGTAGGAGGCCCTGCAAATTGAACCCCCTGCCCTGACCCTTGTACCCCTCTAATAGGAGCCCCCATCAAGTCTTCTACTTGCCTTCCTCAGCCTGCCTCTGCTGCTTCCAACCTTATCTTTACCCTTAAACCCATCCTGGCCCTCAAAACTCACCTCTGCTCCCCCTTTTCCCCTCACTCTCCAAAACCCACACCTTCTTGTCATAGTCCTCACTCTGTCCCTGAAGCCATCTCTAATTCCCAGCCCTGTTTTTTTCTTTTGAGCCCCTTTCTTTGAGACCATCTCCTTTCCCCACCCAGTCTGCCTTTTGATATATATATCCCCTGCTTAAATGGAAGTTAATTTCCCTCCTCCCCACCTCACCTGAGAGTTGAAGGATTAAGAATTCCATCTGTGCCAAAGAATTTCAGGGTATACGGAGGACAAGGGTCCAAGAACCACGTAGTCCCTTCTCTGGATTACTTAGGATAAAATGCCTTTACTGACTTGTTGGCTAGGAGCAGCAACTGGTTCATTCCACTGAACTCAGGTATTAGCCTCAGACCATCCCTTGGTGATCAGTACTTCCCCAACCATATCCGTCCCTAGGGATTGGTTAAAACTTTTATCATTTTAATGAGACAGACTTACCCAAATAAAGGACACTGTGCCCCTAAAATATTGCCAGCCGTCTTTAGGGAACTTGAAATTACTGGAAAATGTGAATCTCTCTTTTGAAGATGGAAAGACAACCTGTGGGGAGGCAGTTGTATATTGTTTGGAATCTGATAAGATTCCCCTTTTCCATCTTCCTGTTAACCATGGATTTTATGAGAGTGAAGAGAATATGGCAGGCAAGAGTCATAGCTTAGTTAGAGAATACGTTGTGCCCTGACTTACTAAATCTTGCTATAGAAGTTTTCCTTTCTTTACCATAAGAACTTCAGAAATCTTTGAGAAACTAGAGGAGGATAGAAGCAAAGCTGCTGAACAGGTGTGTGGCATTTTCGAGTGATTGGAGTGGGATTCAAGGTTTAGTTAAGAATATCAAATCCTGCTGGTACATTTGTTGAAGGAGAAAGGTTTAATCTATCTTCCTATCTTTGAACAGCTTTTTTCCCAAGAAATTGTTTTTCCATGGAGCTTACTTAGTTCAGCTTGGGTGTTTTTGGACTAAAGTGGGGAAGAGAGAGGAGATTGTCAGGAAGCAAAAAATAAGAAGTTGGCAGAAACAGAAAAATGTGAGAAGTGTTCTGCATTGATTTTTCTTTTAAAATGTATTTCCTTTCACATTTACATTTTGGGCTAATCAGTTGCTACATGTTATAGAAAAGAGAGTTGTGTTAATAGGATTGTTCTGAATATTGACAATAATTTAGTTATGGAAGCCTTTGCATCCGTATTTACACTATGAATTACAGTAAAAAGTCATTACCACTTTAAGAGCTGCCTAGGGGAGTGGTAAGGAAATCTCACATCTATATGGTATTCTATTTATAGGACTTTAAGTTAAAAATCATACAGATTCATAGATCATTAGACCTGGAAAGGACCATATAGAGAGAGGTTCTTCCCTCCCCATTTTGTGGAGAAACTGAGGCCCAGACAGGGAAAGTGACTTAAATGTTCAAGGTCACAGAAATAATAGGCAAAGCCACGATTCAAGTCAGCTTTTCACATTATTGCCCCCAAGAGTATCCTTATATCATTAAGTACCTTGACCTATTTGAATTTTGTTTATAGACGTTAAATCGTTACCTTTTAAAAGGAAAAAGTGGTCAGGACTGAAGTAGTATGTTCCATTTTCATTTGTATTTGTTGTTCCTGAATTTGGTCAGAGTAAGGTTCAAATGAGGCTGAGAAACTATCCCAGGATAAACCACTTTGTTTCTTTTTGTAGACTCCTACCAGCCTTGTTGAAATTTTTTCCTTCATCACTTCCTGCCTGTATTCCACATTCATCTGGGCTGCTATCCTTTGTTTTCACGGTTTCTTCTCATGCCTGGAATGCATCCCATCCACCTTCAGTTATCTCTTGAAGCTCTACTCTTCTTCAAGGGCCAGCTCAGAGGGACACCTCCTCTATGAAATCTTCCTTGATCCTCTGCAGTCAAACATGTGATCTCTCTCCTAATGTGAACTTTAATAACAAGCATCTTGTTCTTGCTTATGCACTTGAAAAAAATCAGTTTGGTATAATGAAAAGAACACTGAACTAGTGGTAAAGATCCTAGGTCTAGTTCTCGCTCTGCCACTAACTCACTGTAAGACCTTGGGAAAATGAGTTGGACTACAGGCTATCTATAATCTTTTCTAACTCTATAATTTTTATGACTTTTATTTTCTGATTTGTTAATGTGTGTGTATGCATGTCATATTTTCCTTGATATGAAACTGTTGTCTTTTTTTTCTTCCTAGTTTCTTTTCACAGTAGGATCATAGCTCTAGAGTTGAAAGGGACCTCAGAGATCATCTAGACCAATCCCCTCATTTTAAAGAAAATTGGAACCAAGGGACCCTGTAACCCAGGGCCACAAATGAAGTGCCAAAGATTCAGAAGTGGGATTTGGGCCCAGACCCTTTGATTACAGAGAGCCGCTGCTCTTTTCCACTGTACCATCATGCTGTCCAAGATCTGCTTAATATTTATTGTCTTTAAATACATTTACTCACTGAAGAGATCAGCAGTGATCCCAGGAACTCCCGTCCTGCTACATTTCCCCAGCATGGACAATGCAGTGTACTTTTATCTTGACTACTAAAAATCTATGTGTAAAAAATATGAATATGAAATTCCATATAAATATGAAGAAATGACTTCTCCATTGCTATCATTTAAATTCATATAGTTTTACAGTTGGAAGAGTTTTAGAAGTCATCCAATCTAATTCTTTTATTATAGAGGAGAAAACGCGGGCCCAGAGAAGAGAAGGTGACCTGCCCAAAGTAATACATTTAATTAATACTGCAACCTGGACTAGAAAGGGAACTTTATTATTTTTTATACCGTATCCTCTTTCAGTGAAGACTAGAGTAGTTTTTATAGCCCTTGAAATGAAGAATGTGGTATGTAAGTGGTACCCGTGACAGAAGCAAATTAGAGAACCTCTTTTAGGGTCTATTCACTTTTACCTTCCTTCTGGAAATAGGAAATCCATTCCTGTGAGTGTTTCAGATAGCCTTACCAAATCTTGCTGAAAATGGATTTCCAGTTCCATTTGTACTTCAGTTCTCTTTCTCCAGCTGCACTGTAGTAGTGATTTTTGCATCTCAAGTCTTAAGCTTGGTCTGAAACAGAAATTTTTTGAAAAGCTGCAAGTGCTGAAACTTTTTACTTTAGGTTCTTTTGAAGGCAATATTGTCTAGTGAAAAGAGCACTGGATTTGTTGTCAGAGCATCTGGTTTCCTGTCTGGGTTCTGCATAGTTTGACCCTGAATAAGTCACGGAATCTCTTAGGTAAGGACCTTAGTTTCTTCTGTAAAATGAGGAGTTAGAATATAGATAACCTCAAAGATCTCTAGATCCCAGGTGTGTATGCGACATTTTCTTTTAATTTTTTTATTACTTCCCATTTGAGTCTCAATCTGCTTGTAAAGTTCTCTTCCTTAATAACTTCGATAAATAAGTGACTTCTATGCAAGGTTCTGTGCTTGGTTCTGGGGATGGAAAGATGAAATAAAATTGCTCTTGAGGAGCATACATACACTTAAAGAAGGGAGGTAACACAAACTGACTATAACATAAATCTGACAGTATGTGGTAAGGAGTTCATTCAAGGTACTATGAGAAATTTAAGGAAGGAGGATCACTTCTGTATGAGGAGAATCAAAGAAGGCTTCGTGGAGGAGATTTAGAACCCTGAGGTGTGGGCCCTGAAGGAAAAAGGGCATATTTGATCTTGGAAGGGGGGAAGTGGGATCCCATTCTCAGTATGGAAGATGGGATGAGAATTGAGGATAAAGAGTA
Organism: Pseudochirops corinnae; assembly: GCA_028646515.1. NCBI lineage: Eukaryota > Metazoa > Chordata > Mammalia > Diprotodontia > Pseudocheiridae > Pseudochirops > Pseudochirops corinnae. The sequence continues at coordinate 440,455 of JAQQSV010000010.1, read as the reverse complement.
GTATGAAGGCAGATTATGGAAAGCCTTGAATACCAGGCTGAAGTAGTTTGTATTTTGGGGGGTAGACGCTGGAAGTGACTAAAGGTTTTTAGTGAAGAACCATCAAAGCAGTGCATTTGGCAGTATTACAGTGTAGAGAATGAATTGGAGATACGACACATTAGCAGCAGGAAAACCAGTTAGGAGCCTTTTATTATAGTCCTAGAGGGACATGGCAAAAGTCTAAACTAGGGTAGCTAAAGTAGGAGGTGAGGAGAACAAAGAGACTTTACAACTGATTGAATATTTTACTTGAGGGGGGAAGGGACTAGTCAAAGAGAGGAATGAGCTTTTATTAGGCACCTTCATTGTGCCCCTCACTGTGCTTAAGTGCTATACAAATATCTCATGTGGTTCTTAAAACAACCCTACAAGTTTGTCTTTGTGGCTCCATGGACTGTAGCACACCAGGCCCTTCTGTTCCCCCACCATTTCCTGAAGTTGGTCCAAGCTTATGGTCATTGCTTCCAGGGCGCTCTCCATCTCATCCTCTGCCGTCTTCTCCTTTTGCTTTCAGTCTTTCTCAAAATCAGGGTCTTTTCCAGTGAGACCCGTCATCTCATAAGGTGGGTGCTATTATTATCCCCATTTCATATTTGGGGAAACTGAGGCAGGCAGATGAAGTAACAGGGTCACACAGCTAGTAATCATCTGAACTTAGGTCTTCTTGACTCCAGATCCGGTGTTCTGTCCACTGCATTAGCTGACACATGACTGAGCTTTCAAGCCTTGGTGATTAGGTGGTTAGCGATGTACTAAGATGTTTTAATTACCTTTGTAATTGAGTCAGTTACTCTCTTCAAGAAGAAGGTGTTCATCTGAATTTTATATTTTCAGACCTTTTAAAAATCAATTCTTAAATTTAGGCAACTGGTTGGCAGAGTGGAGAGAGCACTTAGCCTGGAGGCAGGAAGACCTAAGTTCAGATCTGGCCTTGGACACCTACCTACTGGCTGTGTGACCTTGGGCCAGTCATGTGACCTTTGTTTACCTCAACTTCCTTATCTGTAAAATGAGGATGACAATAGTATGTCCCTCCCAGGGTTGTTAAGAAGACCCAATGAGATAATGATTATAAAGTGCTTAGCATAGTGCCTGGCATATAGCAGGCACTATAAACATGTTTGCTATTATTAAGTTGGAATCTGGATAGTAAACATATAAACCTTCTATTCCTGACCAGAACAGGATGTAGGAAATTTAGTAATCCTCTCACAGTAGACAGAACTAATTGAAACCTATGTACCATTTTAGAGAAACAAATCAAAATTCATTACAGAAATGCCAGAATGATTTTCACTTAATTTATGTGTTTCTTAAAGACTTTTCTTCCCAGGAAAGTGAAGATTGCTAAGTGTTATTATAATAGTAATTTTAATAACCCTGGTGCTCAGGGGGTGTCATCCTGAAAGGAACATGCCCCTATGGCTGCATTTTCTCAAATGAAAATAATTAGCAATAATAATATAAAGTTGGGTGACTTAGGATGTTGCCTCTGGGGATACATGGCTTTGTCATTTTCTGAAAAGTGATCAGGAGTTGTAATACATTAAATAATTCAAATATCAGGGGAGCAGTTACCAAATTGATGCTTAGTATGTACAAAATGATACCAGTAAAATCACTGTTTAATGAGGAGTGCACTGGGACAAAGGTTCAAAAAATAATTTGCCAGTATACCCACATCAGAGAAGCCTGTAAACTAGATCATAAAATCCTTGGGTGCAGAGGTTGTCATTTAGCTTTCTTTCCAGCACTGAGAATAGGATCTTCCACATAGATACTTGATAAAGTAAAATTGAATTCAGTCCAACTTTGAAAAACGGGGAACAGCTACTGTTTTTTTATTTAGTCACTGACCAAAGCAGGGGGCTAAAGGAACATGGTTTAGCACAGTGGTGGAGATAGTGATTAGAAGGTAGGTAATAAAGAACACACTTTTATGACTCAATAAATGTACACATTTTGAACGTCAGAAAATTCTGCTTTTTGTGGTGTCAAGAGACTTTTGCAGACAAACATAAGGGACACTATAAAAAAAACAAACATTGATAATATCTTTTGTTTTTGCATCACCTTCATTTCCTGATACATCTATATCCTTCTCCCTTTCAGGCTGTCATCCTTGATGTAAAGAATTTTAAAAAGAGAAATGAACAGCTCAACCAAACCAACCAACATATCAATTAAATCTAATTTTTATAGGCATTGTTTCATACTCCTAGTACCTCACTTCTGCAGAGAAAGGAGTGGGGATGTATATTCTCATATCTTTTCTTTGGGCTAAACTTGGATAGTCCGTCAGCTAACCAGCATTTTTGTGTGCTAAGTACTGTACTAAGTGCAAAGCATTCAATTTTAATTTTGTTATTTTTTTTCCCTTTTAAATTGTTGTGGCCACTGTGTATATTATTTTCCTGAGTTTTGCTTTATATCACTTTGTAGTAGTTTTTAGAAGTTTTTCCATCCTTCTGTGTATTCATCATATTCATTCTTTCTTAACACTGTATTAGTATTTTATTACATTCATGTACCACAATCCATTTAACCATTCATCTATTGATTGGTTTCGAGTTCTTTTGAGGGAATATGATTTTCTTTTCTTGTCTGTAGTATATAGATGTATTTTCAGTGGCAGATCCAGGTCTATATCTCTAGCATAGTTAAGGAAGGTTAAAAATAAGATTAGAATCAATATTTCATAGTGGATAGAGGTCAGGCCTTGGATTCAGGAAGATTTATGTTCAGATTTTGCCTCTGACATATACTAGTTGTGTGACCATGTGCAGTTTACTTGACCTCTGAGAATTCCAAGAAGTTCTCTCAGAGTTACAAAGAAGTTGCCTAGCTTTATTGGTGGATTGATTTTTCATTCTCAGGAGTACCTCACACTAGTGAAATCACATATCTGTATCCTTCCACTCCCCTTCTCCCCCCCCCCCCCCAAATTAATGAAATCATAGGATGTCAGAAGTAAAAGGGACCATTAGAGGTCTTCTAAAATCTGATATTACAGATGGGGAAACTGAGGCCTATTTCAGTTCTTAATAGACTGTTCATGCCTGAATATGGTGCTAAACACAGCTTTCAGTCCACATTTTTTTTCTACTACCCTTTTTATTGAAGAATATGCCTTTTTCTTAACATCTTTCCTAGCCCTACTCAGAATCATAAACTCTGAGAGTTGGAGGAGACTTCAGAGGCCATATGGTTCAAATTCCACCTGAAGCAAATATCCCCTTCTCCCATCTGGAAAATGAGGAGACTGGATTAGATATCTTCTGAGATTCCTTCCAGCTTCTAAATCTATTATCCTTGGCAAGTCATTCAGACTCTGCTTGAATGCCTCTAATGACAGAATCTTCTAGAAGTAGCCAATTCCATGGTTAGAACCCTCTGATTGTTAAGAAGCTCTACTTTGTATTGAATCCATATCTACCTCACTTCAGTATTTTAGCATTGGCACTAGTTCTTCTCTCTGGGGCAAATCCCTAATTTGAATTTTGACTTCAGGTTGGAAACCAATGTTTGAGGTAAAACAAATCAAAGTTCTGGTATAACTATCATTAGTAAGGATAATAATTTCTGACTTTGTTGCCAAGTGGGTATGTATATTAGACATGACTCCAGATATTCCCTTAGCACTTACCATTTATATTATCCATGTGGTATACACAGCAATTAACATAAAAACTAATTACTTTTTAAATATCTGTGCCCTGTTTTCCATATTGGGCTCTAAATTTCTTGAGACCTAGAATATAAGATTTTATAAAATTACAGAATTTTAAAATACAAGAAACTTTAAAAGTTTATCTAGTTTGACACCATTTTACAGGAGAAGGAATAGACCCCCAAAGTAGCAGTTTACCTAGGGCCACACAATAAATTTTTGACGAGAGATTGGATCAGACCCAGCTCTCCTGACTCTGATATTGTGCTTTTTCTTGTACACTACAGTGGCTAATACAGTGCCTTGTGCACAGTTGGCTTTCAATAAAATATTATTAGTGATAATGAAGGCTACAAGAAAATTGTTGGCATTGCCCTAATGGTATCTGTTTGCCTAAATAGGAATCACAAAGCTTCAACATTTCTAAGGCAAGGAAGCATTAGTTTTAGTAGACTTTAAGCCATATGATTTTATATCCAGTGTTCTAATGGAAATTTTTACAGTTAGACCCAAATCAGTTACTTTGGCACCAGTATGATTTGCATAGCTCTACCTATAGCATATGCATACTTTTTTTTGCCCAAGGTGTAACAGAATTAAAGAGCTATAAGGGACCACAGATATCATCATTAGAGGCAGATAAGTAGCAGGGCCTGGAGTCAGGAAGACCAAAGTTCAAATCTAGCCCCCAGACCCTTACAGGCCGTGTGACCTTTCGAGTTACTTAACCTGTTTGACTCAGTTTCCTCAAATGTAAAACAGGGTTAATAATAGCACCTACCTTGTAGAGTTGTTTTGAGGATCAAAGAGGTTATTATTTGTAAAGTGCTTAGCAGTGTCTGGCATATAGTAAGCCAGTATGTAAATGCTAATTACTATCATTACAATTATCATCATTGTCATTATCATTTAGGCTAACCTGTACCTGACTAATAATCTTTTTACCTAATTTCCATTATATATGGTCATCCAAGGCAGTGTAATACACTTTAGGCAGCTCTAATTGTGTGTGTGTGGGGGGGGGTTCCTTATATTAGACCTATATCTATCTGTAACTGCCCTTAATTATCTTCTTTTAGTGTCAGTAGAATAGGATAAGTTTTCCCCCCAAGGGGTTTATCCGTTAGTTCTATTTTTTAAACACCTGAAACATCTGCTGCCCTACATATCTGATGTATCTGTGTTATATTACATAATCTCAACTGGGCTCTTACAACTGCAAGGCAGTCCTCTTTTTTTTTTTTTAACTAAATTTATATATTTATTTTTTAGTTTTCAACATTCATTTCCATGAGATTTTGAGTTACAAATTTAAGGCAGTCCTTTTATACCTCACTAATTGACTACACTATTCCACTTACTGTAGCAGCCTTTCCAAATCTTTTCAACTTTCCTCAGAGACTTCCATGGCTCCCCCTCCCTCTACCCTCTCAGCTAAAAACCTTCATATTTTACTGAAAAGATTGAGGCCATTTATAGAGGGATCTCCTTTCTCCCCTCCTGGTCTCATATCACTCAGATGCCATCTGTAACTATCTACTTCACTCATCTCCAAGAGGTGGCTATTTTCATGTAGGCAAAGCCCTTTACCCACAAATAATTTCATTCTATTCCATTTTCTCCAACAGATTGCTCCTTCTACCATTCCTACTTTCTCACTTATCTTCAGTCTCTTTCTGTCTACTGGCTGATTCCCTTTATCTAACAATCTCCCCCATCCTTAAAAAAACCCTCTATGATCTATCCATCTCTGCTAGCAACCATCCCATAAAACTTTTCCCTTTTTGTATCTAAAATCCTTAAGAACATAATGGTTTCTTCCACTTTCTTTACTCTTCATAACTCTGAACTCTTTTGACCTCAGTATTCAACTGAAATTCTTCTGTAAAGTTAAGTGATCTCTTAATTACCAAATCTAATCATCTATGTTCAGTTTTCATCCATCTCAACCTCTGCAGCCTTTGACACTGTTGCAGTTTCATGGTATGTTGTGGGGTTGTCTTGAGTGAATTCACAGACTCAGACCATCCCCAACTCAAAGGCATTTATTGAGTGATGCCTCTCAGGAAGTGGGCTGAATTCCAAGAAGGAACTGGCAGTTTAGTGAAAGCAAGACAGATTATTTTCTATTAATTAATTTATTTTTAGTTTTCAGCATTCACTTCTACAAGATTTTGAGTTCCAAATTTTCTCCCCATCTCTCCCCTCCCCCTACCCCAAGATGGGATACATTCTGATTCCCACTTCCCCCAATCTGCCCTCTCTTTTTCTTATGCATTTATATTTATTACTCTCTCTTTCTCTTATACACTTCCCTTCTATTTTCCCATTGGGTAAGAGAGATTTCTATACTCCATTGCCTGTATATCTTATTTCCCAGTTGCATGTAAAAACAATTTTTAACATTGTTTTTAAAACTTTGAGTTCCACATTCTCCCTTCCTTCCTCCCCACTCACCCTCATTGAGAAGGCAAGCAATTTGATACAGGTTATACATGTGTAGTCATGCAAAACACTTGCATAACAGTCATGTTGTGAAAGACTAACTATATTTCCTTCCATCCTATCTTGCCCCCCATTTATTCTATTCTCTCTTGACCCCACATAAGTAAGCATGCTTAATGCATTTGCAGAATAAATATAAGATCAGTTTTTAGAAGGAGGAGAGATGGTGTTTGCTTCTGATTACCCGCTCCTCCCATTTGCCCTCCTTTCTGTCATCCCCCTCCCTTATCCCCTTCCCCCCCGCTTTCCTATAGGGTAAGATAGATTTTCATATCCAATTGAATGTGTATGTTATTCCTTCCTTAAGCCAAATCCAATGAGAGTAAGATTTCACTCATTCCTTCTCACCTTCCCCCTCCTTCCCTCCATTGTAAAAACCTTTTTCTTGCCTCTTTTATGTGAGATAATTTGCCCCATTCTACATTTCCCTTTCTCCTTCTCCCAGTATATTCCTCTCTCTCACTCCTTAATTTTATTTTTTAGACATCACCCCTTCATATTCAGCTCACATATATGTGTGTGTACACATACATACATATATACATATGTACATATATATGCATATATACATATATATATATTCCCCCCAACTACCCTAATACTGAGAAAAGTCTCATGAATTACAAATATCTTTCCATGCAGGAATGTAAACAGTTCAGCTTTAATAAGTCCCTTAGGCTTTCTCTTTCCTGTTTACCATTTCATGCTTCTCTTGATTCTTATCTTTGAAAGTGGGATTTTCTATTCTGCTCTGGTCTTTTCATCAAGAATACTTGAAAGTCCTCTATTTCATTGGATGTCCATTCTTTCCCCTGAAGGATTATACTCAATTTTGCTGGGTAGGTGATTCTCAGTTTTAATCCTAGCTCCTTTGACATCTGGAATATCATATTCCAAGCCCTCTGATCCCTTAAAAGACAGATTTTTATAGGACAGAAGATGCAATTACATAACAGAATATATGAATATTAAAAAGTCAGAAGGGGTTTATGAAGGGATTAGGTAATAGGGGAGGGTCCCAGCCTTGGTGGAACTGCTCATGCGATTATCCACAATGCATACAGAAACACTTTTGGGGGGATGGGGGGAGAATATGTCTATATGCAAATAATATTATAATAAGCCTCTCTTTGTCATAAGTTCACCTAAAGGACAGCTTTTGCTGTTACTGCACAGGTGCCTATTTAGAGAAAGTCCCTTCTATTGCTTTGGGGTTCATGTCTTGCTCAGGCATCCTGGTGGTGCTGCTTTCTGGTTGGCTGACTGTTCTGGTCCTTTCTGAGATTAGATGGATGTGGCTGTGGTTGAATGAATGGACACACATGCTGTTACTGTGAAAAATATGAGAATTGGGTCTGGGGACGGGTTAGCTAGAGGCAACGGCTGGGATCCTATCACATGGACATGTCTGCTGTTCTAGTGAGGTATATATGAGGAGTTAGGGTATTGTGTGGAGTGGTGTGGTTAAAGCCAGAATGTAAGGTCAAATTCAAATGTGTCTGATGTTCAGTGAGGCTCATAAGGAAGTTAGAATGTTGGGGCTGGGGGCAGCTATATTTGGATTCCATCAATATTGTCAGTCACCATCTTCTCATTGATATTCTCTTCTCTGTTGACTTCCATGTTAACTATGGATGTCCTGTTAGGCTCTGTCCTGGGCCTTCTTTCCCCTCTATACTTGTAAGTTTGGTGATCTCATCAGCTTCCATGGATTCAATTATCATCTCTATGCTGATGATTCTCAATTTTTATCTAACCTAACCTCTCTTCTGACTTCTAGTCTTACATCTCTGATTTAATGTCTAGTGAATATCCAGTAGACATATTAAATTCAACATGTCCAAAATGAAACTTACTATCTCACCCTTCCCCTCTGTCCCTCCCCCCGCCATCCTTCCCCTCTTTCTAACTTTCCTATGATTGTGGAGGGCACCACTCTCCTTCCGCTCACCCAGGCTTAATCTAGGATGTTATCCTCAAATCCTCTCTCCTAAACTCCTCCCTCCATCCATTCTATTGCCATATCTCTTCCATAGTCCCCTTTTCTCCTCTGACTCTGCCACTACCCTGGTTCAGGCCCTCATCACCTCATGCCTAAACTATTGCAACAACCTGCTGGTTGATCTCCTTGTCTCAGGTCTTTCCCCATTGCAGTACATTCTCCATTTATCTTTCAGATTTGTCTTCCTTTACTTCAAGTCTGACCATGTCACCCCCTATACAGTGAACTCCAGGATCAAATATAAAATCCTCTATTCGTCTTTCAAAGCCCTTTGTGTCCTGTCCTGCCCCCTATCCTTGCTTGCCGGTTCCTCCCCAAATATACTATAGTTCAGGGATACTGGCTTCCTTTCTGTTCCTCAAACAAGATACTTGATCTCCTGACTCAGTGTGTTTTTGCTTACTATATCACCCATTCCTGGATTTCTTTCTCATCACCTGGCTTGAAGTCATTGCTAAAATCCCACCTTCTACAAGAAAGCTTTTCCTGATCTTTCTCAGTGCTGATGAAAACTCAGTTATTTCCAAATTATGTTGTATGTATCTTGTTTGTACATAGTTATTTGCATATTATCTCCCCCATTGTCATGTGGCCTCCTCAAGAGCAGGTAGTGTTTTTTGCCTTTGTTTCCCTAGAGCTTAGCACAGTACTTATTACATATAGTGAACACTTAATAAATGCATAGTGACCATTAAAACGGTTAAATAAAAGTGGATGGTAGGTATTATTTCAAGACAACATTTGCAGACAATAATGGTAAACAGTCAATAAATTGGTGATATTGGAATTATACATTTCACTTTTGGCCCTACAATTGTGAAGTCATTGTGTAGTGGAAAGAAACTTGACCTGGAAATCAGAAAGTGAGAGATCATACCATATTTGGGTTGGTTGAGGAAGTTAGAGATATTTAAAACCTGTAGATGAGAACACTTAAATAATTCTTTTATGTCCTCTTCTGAACTTTTTTGTTTTCTTCAGTGTATTTTAATGTTATTGATTCTCTTTTCCCGATCAAAAATCTTTTTCATCACCCACTAACTCATCTCCCATACATAAAAGCCCTCTCTTCTAAGTATACCCAAGTAAAACACATTGACTATATCAATAAGTATATATCTCATTTTGTACCCGTATTCTATTAACTCTCTGCCAAGAAGAAGGAGAGGACTCCAGTCCCAAGGAAGGAAGGGGCCTGAGGAGCAATATCAATTGCTATCCCAAGGGATCAGAAGCCCTTATTGGGTAAGGACCAGAGTGAAGATCAAGAGAGTAGAGACCACATCTCTCCCCAGATCATATCACCTTGGAAGCACCAAAAACTTCCAGCCCCCTAGAACTAGCTCTGAAAACAGCAGTGTGGAAAAATCCTGAACTTTGAGACAGAGCTCTGCTTTCTCTCTTCTCTCCTCCACCTCCCTCTTCTCCCCACCTCTCCCACAAGGAATAGAGCCCCACAGTAACATAAAGTTCCAAATCAAGAGGTAAGGTAGAAAAATGAACGAACAACATAAGACAGAATCTGACTGTAAAAAGCTACTATGGTGACAGGGAAGATCAAGACATAAAGTCAAAACAGCTACAGGTAAAGCCTCAAAGGGAAAAAAATGTGAATTGTATGCAAGAATTCCTGGAAGAGCTAAAAATTTGTTTTCAAAATCAGAGTGATAGAGGAAAAATTAGGTAAAGAAAGCAAAGGAAGAGTATTATTAAAAGACAATTAACAACCTGGTAAATGAGTCACCAAAATGCTGAAGAAAATAATACCTTAAAAAACAGAATTGGCCAAGTGGAAAAAGAGATACAAAAGCTCACTGAAGAAAAGCATTCCTTAAAATTAAAATTGGACAAGTAGAAGCTAATGATTTCATGAGACATTAAGAAACAATAAAACAAACTCAAAAGAATGAAAACAAATTAAACATGAAATATCTCATTAGAAAAACAACTGACCTGGAAAATAGAACAAGAAGAGATTATTTTAAAATTATCGGATTTCCTGAAAGCCTTGATCAAAGTAAGAGGTGACGTTATCTTTCAAGAAATTGTAGAGAAAAGCTGTCCTCATATCCTAGAACCAAAGGATAAAAGAAATAGAAACAATCAACTGATCACCACCTGAAAGAGATCCCAAAATGAACATTCCCAGGAATATTATAACCAAATTCCAGAACTCCCAGGATAAAGTAGAAAAGTACTTCAAGCGGCAAGAGAGAAACCATTCAAATACTGTGGAACCACAATCAGGATCACACAAGACTTAGCAACAATCACATTAATGGGATGGAGGGATTGGAATATGATATTTGGGAAAGCAGAAGAGTTGTGATTTACAAACAAGAATAACCTACCCCCCCCCCAAGAAAAAAGAATAACCTACCCAGAAAAACTGAGTATAATCCTTCAAGGGAAAAAATGAATAGTTAATGAAATAGAGTACTTTTAGGTATTCTTGATGAAAATCTGAGTAGAAAATTTCACTTTGAAATATAAGATCTCAAGAGAAATATAAAAAGATAAACATGGAAAAGAAATCGTAAGATACTTAATAGGTAAACTGTTTTGCCTTTCTATATGGTAAGATATGTATCTTCTAAGAACTTTATCATTATTAAGGCAATTAGAAGGATTCTATAGGGAAAGAGGATGTAGGAGTGAATTGATTATGTTGGAATGATATGAAAAATAAATAAGGGAAAAAGAGGGATGCCTGGGGAGAAGGGGGAAGGGAGAAGAAAAATGGGGGAAAATGTCTCACATAAAAGCAAGGAAGAAGTTTTATAGTGGAGGGGAAATGAGGGGGAAAAGAGGGAAAACTATATCTTCCTACTCAGTTGGTCATGGAAATTTATCTTGCCCAACATGGAAGTAGGGAGGGAAGAAGAAAAGAGAATGATAAAAAGGGGGAATGGTAAAAGGGAGGGCAGGTACAGGAAGGCAGTAGTCAGAAGGAAAACAGATTTTAGAGGAGAGATAATAAAAGAGGGACTTCAAAGGAGGGACAGGATAAAAAGTATAAACAGAAAAGTAGAATAAAGAGAAATATACAGTTTGTAATCCTAACTGTGCATGTGAATGGGATGAACTCACCCGTAAAATGGAAGCAGATAACAAAATATACTAGAAACCCTAATCCAACAATATGTTGTTTACAGGAAATACACTTGAAAAAGACACAGTTAAAATAAGAGACTGGAGCAGAATCTATTATGCTTCAGCTGAAGTTTAAAAAAAAAGTCAGAAGTAGCAATCATGATCTCAGAAAAAGCAAAATTAGAACTAAAAGATTTAAACTGGGAAACTACATCTTGCTAAAAGGAACCATAGACAATGAAGTAATGTCAATACTAAACATATGTACCAAATAGCATAGCATCCAGATTCTTAAAGAAAGAGTTAAATGAATTATAGGATGAATACACAGTAAAACTATACTATCAGGGAACCTCGACTTTCCCCTCTCAGAACTAGATAAATCTAATGATAAATAAGAAAGAAGTCAAGAAGATGAATAGAATCTTAGAAAAGTTAAATGTGATAGACCTGGAGAAAACCAAATGGGAATATAAAGGAATAAACCTTTTGCTCAGCTGTAATATGGCACCTTCACAAAAATCGACTGTTTTAGGGTATTAAAACCTCACAACCAAATGCAGAAAAGCAGAATTATTAAATGTACCCATTTCAGGCCATAATGCATCAAAAATCACATTTAATTAGGGACCATGGAAGCACAGGTTCGGGGCTAATTAGAAACAAAATAATCCTAAAGAACAAGTGGATTAAAGAACAAATCATAGGGAAAAAACTTTTGTCAAAGAGAATGACAACAGTAAGACAACATTTTAGAATTTGTGGGATACAGCCACAGCAGTACGTAAGGGAAAATTTATCATACGTCAGTAAAGGAGAGAAAGAGCAAATCAATAAATTGGGCATGCAACTTTAAAAAAACAACTAGAAAAAGAACAAATTAAAAACCTGCAGTTAAACACCAAAATGGAAATCCTTAAAATCAAAGGAAAGATTAATAATAAAATCAAAAGTTAAAAAGATCAAAAACATTGAACTAATAAAAGTAGGAGCTGGTTTTATGGGGGAAAATAATAAACTAGATCAACCACTTGGTTAATTTGATTTTTTTTAAAAAATTACCAATATCAAAAATGAAGAGTATGAATGTTAAATTAAAGCAGTTATTAGGAACTGTTTTGCCCAGTTATGTCAGTAAAATTGACAACCTAAGTGAAATGGATGGATATTTACAAAAAATATAAATTGCCCATTTTAACAGATGAGAAAATAGAATAATTAAATAACCTTATCCTAGAAAAAGAAATTAAGCGAGCTGTAAATGAGCTCTCTAAGAAAAAAGAAATCCCTAGGATCAGATGGTTTACAGGTGAATTACACAAAATAAGGAAAAATTAACCCCAATACTAAATAAACTGTTTTTTTAAATAGGTAAAGAAGGAATTCTACCATATTCCTTCTATGACCCAAATATGGTTTTGATTACCATAGGAGAGCAAAAACAGAAAAAGAAAACTAAAGACTAATTTATCCAATGAATGTTGGTATAAAAATTTTAAATAAAATACTAGCAAGGAAATTACAACAGTATATCACAAAGGTCATATGCAATGACCAGGTGGGATTAATACTAGGAATGCAGGGCTGGTTTAATATTAAGAAATGATCAGATGAATAATTGACCATATGAATAACAAAAACAAAAATCATGATTATGTCAAAAGATGCAGAAAAAGCTTTGGACAAAAAGCAACACCCATTCCTGTTAAAAAAAACACTAGAAAAGTATAGGAATAAATGGAGCCTCTTATTAAATGATAAGTAATATCTTATCTAAAACCTAGTGCAAGTATTAACCGTAATAATATTAACTAGGACCATTGCCCAGTGAAGCAAGCCTGTCCATTATCATCAGTATTATTCAGTATTATACTAGAAATGCTAGCTATAGCACTTAAGAAAAGAAAAAGAAATTGAAGTAAAAATAGGCAGAGGAAACAAAACGGAATCAATTGAATCTGAGAATCAGCTGAGAACCAACTAAAAAACTAGTTTGGAATAGTTAACAACTTTAGCAAAGTTGCAGGATATGAAATATAAATAACAAATCATACAACTTATTTGATTTATAAATACATAATCACATAAACATTAGCATTTTTATATATTACCAACAAATCCCAACAGAAAGAGATAAAAAGAAATTACACTTAAAATCACAGCAGACAACATAAAATACTTTGGAGTCTTCCTGTCAGGATAAATCTAGGGATTATATATGCACATACTTATGAAACTTCACGCAAAGACATCTAAACAGCTGGAGAAATATTAATTGCTCGAGGGTAGGATGAAATAATAAAAATGATAGTCCTACTTAAATTATTTAGTTCCATACCAAACTACCAAAGAATTAGTTTATCAGGCTAGAAAAAAAATACTAACAATTCCATCTGGAAAAATAAAAGGTCGAGGATATCAAAAGGATCAGTTTTTAAAGTGTGAAAGTAGATGGTCTAGCAGTTGTGTCATTTCAGTTGTATCCAGCTTTTTGTGATCCTATTTGGGGTTTTCTTGACAATGCTAGAGTGGTTTGCCATTTCCTTCTCCAGCTCATTTTGCATTGAGGAAAGTGAAGCAAACAGGGTTAAGTGACTTGCCCAGGGTCACTCAGTCTTCCTGACTAGGCTCAGTGCTTTATCCACTGCACCAGCTAGCAACAACAGCAGCAGTCTCTAAACAATCTAGGACTGACTCATCATAAGAGCCGTGGATTCATGGAATAGATTAAGTACACAATCCATGTTAATAAATGGCCAAAGTAATCTAGTGTTTGATCAACCTAACGATCCAAGTTTTGGGGTCAGGAACTCACCATTTGGTAAAAATTGCTGAAGAAAATGGAGAGTATTGGCAGGAACTAGGTGTAGATTAACACTTCACACCATATACTAAGATAAGGACAAAATGGTATAGATTTATAGTCATAGCATAAGGAAATTAGGGGAGCATGGAAAAATGCACCTGTCAGATCTATGGATAAGAGAAAAGTTTATGACGAAATAAGAGAGAATCACAAGGAATAAAATGGGATAATTTTGATTATGTGGAATATAAAAGGTTTTGCACAAACAACCATCACAGCCACATTTATATGGGAAGAGGAAGCTTACAGCAAATTTCTTTGATAAAGGCCTCATTTCACACATATATAAGGAACTGAGCCAAATTTATAGAATTAAGAGCCATCCTATTGATAAATGGGCAAAGGCTATGAATAGGCAGTTTTTAGAAGATTAAATCAAAGCTACCAATAGTCGCATTAAAAAAAGCTTTAAATCACTACTTATTGGAGAAATCAAATTAAAACAACTCTGAGGTACCACCTCACACATGACAGAAAAGAAAAATGGCATGCTAGAAGGAATGTGGAAAAATTGAGACACTAATGTACCGTTGGTGGAGTTCTGAACTGATCCCATCCATTCTGGAGGACAATTGGAACCCAGCCCAAAGGGCAGTAAAACTGCATTTCCTTTGAACCAGCAAAGGTTAGAGATTGATGAATGTCTCCCATTTAAGTATGACCATTTAAAACTGATTTAATTGCAAGTTCAGAGGACATCAGACTCTAATTTTCAGCTAAAGGTATAAAGATTTAAGCTTTAGTCCTCACAAGAGTGGACAAAATAGTTTAAAAAAAAAAAAACAACAGCAAAACAAAACCAAAAAACAGCAATTGGTTTGGAATCCAGGAGATCTGCGTTCTGGGCTGATCCCCACAGTGATCTCACTCTGACTGTAAGAAAGTCATTTCCACTGTCTAGATAAGGGATGGGAAGCCTGTGGCCTTAAGGCCAATAATCGTGTTCTGTGAAGTTTGGATTCAGTCAAAGGAGCCGCATGTGAGGACCGAAGGGCCACATGTGGTCTCTAAGGCCACAGGTTTCCCCCCTGGTCTGGACCTCATTTCAACCGTCTCTAAAAGGAGTGATGGATGATTTCTAAGGGCAATTCTTCTGATATTCTTTGTTCTGATGTCCTTTCTTGTCTGGGACTATGTAATTTTCTGTATTCTAATAAACCTTCCACCTTTAACTATCTTTAAAAAAAAAAAAAGGAGGGGTATGTTTCATTTTAAGTCTTTTGAAATCATGATTGGTAACTGTGTTTATCAAAGCCCTGAAGTCTTTGAGAATTATTTCCACTGTAGTCACTGACCATCATGTAAATTGTTCTCTTGTTTTCTCCTCATTTTTGTACATACAGATCTTTCCAGTTTTCTATAAATTCATAATTTCTTATGGTACAGTAACATTTCATAATGTTCATAGACCACAATTTATTCAGCCATTTCCAAATTAATAGATAGCCATTTTGTTTCAACTTTTTAACTATAACCAAAAAAACCTATATAATGTCTTTTTTGTACCTAAGTCTTTCCTTTCTGTTTTTTACCCCTTTTGTATCTGATGATGTTATCATTGAGTCAAAAGTTTAGTGACTTCTGAGGTATAATTTCAAATTGCTTTCTAGAGTGGTTATATCAGTTGTTGGTTTGACCACCAGTGCCTTGGTGTTTTGCCTCCTACTGCAGCTTTTTAAACAATTGCCTCTTTTCATCTTTTGTCATCTTTGAGAATCTGATGGGTATTAGGTAAAATCTCCGAATTGTTTTCATTTGCTTTTTTCTTATCTATCTGAAAGATTTTTTTAATATGGTTTTTGAAAGTTTGCATTTCTTCATTTAAAAACTGTTCTTGTGGGATATCTATGTGGCACAGTGAATAGAGCACCAGCCCTGGAGTCAGGAGGACCTGAGTTCAAATTCCACCTCAGACACTTAACACTTACTAGCTATGTGTCCTTGGGCAAATCACTTCCCCACTCCAAAAAGCAAAAAAAACAAAAAGAAAACCACCTTGTTCTTGTTTCTTTAATTTTTTCTTCACCAAACTTGTTCCCAGCAAAGAGAATATTCAGAGAGATCTTACCAGTCATTCAGAATCTGCAGATTCTGAGGACCTTAGAAATAATTGTGTGCAACCTGTGCCTGAACAGGAATTCCTTTTACAGGATCCGCTGGCAAATGGTTATCCAGACTCCATTTAAAGACCTCTCGTGATGGGGGAAATCCACTTCCTTCCAGACACCATGTTTGAGACCCAAGAGATACAAAGTAATGCATCTGGCCCCACCTGTCACCAGACAGGACTGATATTCCTAAACTTGGATGATTAGTCATCAGCTGGTGACACATTGGATAGAATGCTGGGCCTGGAGTCAGGAAGACTCCTCTTTGTCAGTTCAAATCCATCCTCAGACACTACCTGAGGAAGTCACCTAGCCCTGTTTTCCCTTAATTCCTCATCTGTAACATGAGTGGAGAAGTAAATGACAAACCACTCCAATATCTTTGTCAAGAAAACCCCCAAATTGCCGTGTGACCTTAGGCAAATCACTTAATCCCAATTGCTCTGCCCTCCACCCTCCAAAAAGCAAAAAAAAAAAAAAAAAAAAAGGAAAAGAAAACCCCAAATAGAGTCACAAAGAGTTATATGTGACTGAAACTATCGAACAGCAACATCAGCAGGTATCCAAGTTATGGTTGGATTTTTTCCTTCAAGCTTTTCATTGATCCCTAGGCTTCTCAGGACTATTTGCTTCCAGAAGTGAAAAAGTTGGGCTGTGAAGTCTGAATGGGGAAAGGAAGAAGGTGGAGAAATCATAGATAGTTGATGAGAGCATACTACTGTGGAAAGAATCCAAAAATTTTGAATTAGAAGTCTTGAGTTTGAATTTTGTCCTCAGCTCATAGTATGTGGAGTGAGGAAATAAGAGATTTGGGGAAAAGATAATTGGATCTCTGACATTAATAATTCACTTAACCTCTCTGCATCTCAGTTTAAAAGTAGCCCTGTCCATTGTCTTGTTTACTCCTGATTGCAATCCTATGACATAAGATGTATACATATTATTTCCATTTTATAGATAGGGAAACTGAAGCTCAGAAACAGGAAGTCACTTAACTTGTAAGTGGACAAAGCAAGAGTCAAACCAAGTGACTTTTAATTACAGAGATTTTTCTACTAGTGTCTCTTTTTAAACTTTATAGGTCACTGTAGCTACTCCATCCTGTCCTCTGGTCCTCTGGTTCTCACTTCTACCAATTATGAGATGGAGAAAGTCCAAGAAATATTAAGAGAAAAAGTTACCTAATGGAGAAGGGTGGGCATTATTTGGAAATCTTTCTCTAAATATTGAGGCTCTTGGAATTATAAGTAAATTCAACATATACGAAGTTGTCTGCAGTTTTAAATATTAGGAGAAGCTTTCTGACTTACTTTGGGAAATTAGTTATTTGACTCTTAAATGTGCTGTAAAATTATTGTGAAATAAATAGAAAGATAAAAATAGGCTTCTAATGCTGAGTACATTCTGGCAATGATTATTACTGGTTAAAGAATAATAACTTACCATCTATTTTTTCCTTGGCCTTTGTTCGTGGTTATTTAGCCTGCAGGTGTTTTTCCTGAACACAAGCCTGAAGTACACATGTGTTGTTGATATACTAATGTAATTATATTGGAGACCACCTAGAATACTTATCTTTGTAAAACTTCATTGTAGCTTTCAATGGTGAGATAAATTTTATCCCAAGTGAATTATATTTTTATAAAGACTATAGATAAACTAGCTGAGGATCTGCCTCTAGTACACACCATCTCAGCAAGGAGTAGCTTTAATCTTTGGAGCTAAGCAGAGTTATTCTAATGGTGGAAATGCAGGAAGATCTAGTACAATCTCAGAGATTCAGAATTAATAAGGATGGTTAATTCCTAATGCCTACCAATTTAGATTTTTAATCTATAAGTGCTAATTTACCTGATAAACTTTAACATCTCTTCAAAAAGAATGGATACTTGACTTATAGCCCTGACAGGCCCTACTGACTACCATTTTAAAGGGCAGGAGAAACCTGGTGACAGCCTACACATTACTTGTTTAAGAATAACACCAGGGACGGCTAGATGGTATAGTAAATAGAGCACTGGCCCTTCAGTCAGGAGGACCTGAGTTCAAATCCAGCCTCAGATACTTAATACTTAGTAGCTGTGTGACCTTGGCAAGTCACTTAACCCCAATTGCTCTGCCTTCCCCCCTCCAAAATGCAAAAAGAAGAAGAAGAAGAATACCAATAAAGTGGGAAATGCTAGGATCATTGAATTTAGGGCTAAAAGTGACATTAGAAATATCTTATGGGATTCTTCCCCAGGAGTTAATGAATTTGGTGGTTTTTTAAAAAATATTTTGATAATTGTATTTTAGTGTGGTAGTTTACATTATAATCTTATGTATTTTATTATTTTAAAAAAATTCTGAAAAGGTGTCCACAGGCTTCATTCACTAGCCAGTCTGAGGGGTCTTGTGACACAGAAAGTTTGGTTAAGAATGCCTCATCTAGTCCAGTTTACTCATTTGACAAATGAGGAAGTTGAAGCCCAGGAAAGTGAAGTGATTTGCTTAAGGTTTAGAACCTGTTCAGATCTTGTAAACGTACAAGATTTGAACCTAGGTGCTGTGACCCTCAATCCAATTCTTTTCCCCATATACCACACACTATTTTAATGTGAAGGAGTTCCTTATTTCACAGCTTACTGGTCATGTCTCTTGAGGCAGTAAATGGTTAAAACACTTTTGCTGTTTTAGTACATAATTTCTTATACAGTGGGATTAAAACATCACAGAATCTAGGTATGTAAAGTCCTTGAAAACCAGTACATTGCAGTAGAAATAGAAGGAGAACTAGATCAAGAAATGAGGAAACCTAAGCTCACATTCTAGTTCTGCTACTAATCAACCTCAGGAAACTTTCTTCTTTTCTGTGGGCCTTTATTTTCTCTATAAAATGTGTGTATCCTAGATTATAAGGCTTGTAGAGTTGGAAGGTGTTATAAAGGCTTTATATTTTCAGATCCCTCATTTTATATTCAAGGAAATTAATCTCTTAGATCCCTTCCAGCTCAGTCCTCCTTTGATTCCATAATATCTCAGGACTTTCAGAACAAGGTCCTTTCTCAAGACAAAGCAGCATAATAGAGTGTAAATAACATCCTGAGAGACAAGAACTTGGTTCTAGCTCAGCTCAGTCATTGCTAGCCCTTATCCTTTCTGGGCCTTAATTCCCTCCTTTATGATATGAGTGTTGTATTAGAAGATCCTCTTCTTGTACTAAAAAGCTATATGATTCAAATTAATCAAAGGCCAACAAAGACTCCTGAACTTTATGTACCCATGAATAACATATAATTGATAGATTATCTAAAGAAATGAAAAAAAAATAGAAAAGAGAAGGTTGTTTTTTGGGTTGAGGAATAATTGGTGGGTTTGGGTTATCCATATCTGCATATCCTAGAACTCAAAACAAGTTAGGGGTTTCTTTGTGCAAAGAGAGGGAAGCATTTTGCATTCCTTTAGATTGGAAGGCCAGAATCTGGACAGGGCATGCTAACATGTTTTCTTTTCTCCAGTTTGAGTTTTGTATGTAGAGGAGCCACACTTAACTGCTGGCATGTGTAGTTGATCCATTTGTTCAACCTCTTGAGGTAGAGAGGTTGTTGAAGGTTACCAAGTTTGCAGGCAGAGTATTTTTTAACCTCACCAACTCCAAAGAGTTCATTTCTCTTTTCCATGCAAGTAACTTTCAGATCTGTGTATCTCCCCTGTACTGTCTCCAGAGCTCCAGTCCCATATCTCCAAATGTTTTTTTTTTTAATATTTCCAACTGGACATTGCATAGACATCTCTAAATAAACATATCAAAAAACTCCAAAAGAACTCATCATCTTTCTGCCCAGACCCCCACTTCTCTTTCCAACTTCCCTGTTTCTGTTGACCAACACCCAGGTTCACAACCTCAGAGTCATCCTTAGTTCTTCTTTCTCCATCTACAAACAAGCCTTGGTGATTTTACCTCCATAGCATTTCTTCCATTTCTCTTTATTCTCTTTATTCACATAATCACAACCCTGGTTTTGGCCATTAAGCACTTCTTGTTCCTTAGTTGAGGTTTCTTTCTCCAAGATTATCTTATCTCCTCCATGGAACTGCCGAAGTGATATTCCTAAAGCACAAGTCTGACGATTTCATCCCCTTTCTCAAAAACCTTCATTGGCTCCCTGTATTGCCTCCAGAGCAAAATACAGATTCCTCTGTTTCTTTCTTAAAATTCTTCACAATCTGGCTCCAACCTACATTTCCTGATTTATTGCACATTTTTTTTCCTTTCATGCACTTTAAGGTCCAGCCAAATTGGCCTTCTTTCTGTACCTTACATATGGCATTACTTTTTCTTTCTCTGTGCCTTTGCACAAGCTGCTTCCCATATGTGGAATGTATTCCCTCCTTACCTTACCTTTACCCTTAAGGTGCTAAGTAATACGTTCATTCAGAAGAAAGCAGAGCTGCCTTGTCCTCTACTGCAGAGGTTCCCAAATGGTGGGTTGTGATCTAGCAGTGGGTCTTGAAAGACATCCCCCCTCCCTCCCAAGTTTGTGTTACTGTTCCCATCCCTAGCAGAGTTGCCCTTTTAATGTTTCTATCAGAAAATAATTAGAATATAAATGCATATTATATAGTTCTTTAAGGTTCACAGAACGCTATTCCTCTTCCATCAGTGGCAACCACAGGTACAGATGGGGTTAAAGCTGGATTCAAAAGGATACTGGGACTAGAAACATATCTCTCTGTTTCTACCTCTTTTCAAGGCCTTTAAAAATTACTTCCAGATCCAGCCCAGAATGCTTCTATAGCAACTAAGTGCTTTTTTTTTTCCCATCAGCTTCCTTGAACTTGATGTACTGAATGGTAATTATTACCACATCAGCACAATATTCATGAATCCCCTTGACTTTCTTGCCATTTGCCAAAGGGACCTTATCCTGAACTGAAGGAACTGAAGTACTGGTTGTACTCAGCTATTTCATTGATTGACAAGAAGTGTGAATTTAGCCCTAGGGAGCTCTGTTCTATTTCCTTTCCTAACTGGACTGTTTTACAAAGACTGCGTGTATGTTTTTCAGTTGCATTCTAGAGAAGTACTAGTTAGGACTGATGAGTGGGAGTTAAAGAGGCAGATTTCAGCACAATATAAGGAACAATTTAGAGCTGGAAGGGAGATTTTCTAGTCTAGCAGTTCTCAAACTTTTTGGTCTTGGGACCCCTTTACTGTCTTAAAAATTATCATGGACTTCAAAGAGTGTTTGTTTATGTGGATTACATATACACACATACATATATATATTATATCTGTATATATATACATTTGCCATATTTGAAATTAAAATGCCTTAGTATAAAAAATTTTGGGGGCGGCTAGGTGGCACAGTGAATAGAACGCCGGCCCTGGAGTCAGGAGGACCTGAGTTCAAATCCCAGCCTGAGACACTTGACACAAAAACTAGCTGTGTGACCTTGGGCAAGTCACTTAACCCCGATTGCCCTCCAAAAAAAAAGGCAAAAAAAATTTTGACTTGAGGACCCCCTGAAACACTGGGCCATACTTTTGAGAATTGCTCATTTAGCCCAACCTCATCATTTTACAGATGATGAAAATGAAACCTTGCCAGGTCACACAACTAATGAGTACAACTAGAGTTTTGAACTTCAGAGTTCAGATCCTCATATTCTTTTAACCCAATTAAAGCTCTTCTATAATGGAATGGGCTTCTTCACTCAAATCAACAAACATTTTTTTAAGTGTCTTCTGTGTGCCAGGCACTGGGGTACAAAGATAGAAGTTAGACAGTCTGTGCCCTCCAGGAGCTTCACATTCTGTCAAGAGAGGAATGAGACATGATATTTGTTTTTTTGTGGGAAGACACTAGTAGCTGAGGGGATCAGGAATGGCTTCGTGTAGAAGATGGGTGACTAAGTTCACCCTTGAAGGAAATTAGGGATTCTAAGAGGCAGAGATGAGGAGAGAGAGCATACAGAGCATGGGGTCAGGCAATACACAGACACTGAGAACAGGAGGTGGTGTAATGTGTATGAGGAGCAATGGGAAGACTGGTGTGCCTAGTCTTTATTGTGGGTGAAATGCCCCATGTATGGTAAGGATCACTTTTATCTGTTCAACTGTAGACTAAATGGCTCCTTGTCCTAGTGATAGCTTCTATCATTGATTGAATAAAATCTAAACTATTTAGTCTGTCATTCAACACCTTCACAACTGCTTGCCTTTTCAGACTTTTCTCATTACTTCCCTGTTTTTGGACTTACTGTGCTCCAGTTAAAGCAAACTGTGTTCTTGATACCTACCTAGTTGGTTACTTTTTTTGTGCCTTTAGTCACACTATTTTTTTTTTCACACTATTTCTTTATGCCCAGCATGGTCTCTCCCTTCTTTTCTTCCTGCATTTTTATTTTAAAAAGTCTTAACTTAACCTAGGTTACATCAAGACTCAGTTTTCCATCTCTACCTCCAGGTGCTTTCCCTAACGTCTGAGGCAGAAAATTTTTTTTTCCTTTCTCTGAACATGAAGAATTACTTTGTACTTCTCTCACAGCCAGTTATTGACTGGTACAATCTGTTTGTGTATGAATTGTGAAACAATCGCCACCATCTCCTCCCTTCTGGCCCCTAGACTGTAAGTTCCATGAAGGCAGAGACCACATTTTAGTTATTTTTGCATTGTACCTTCCTCCCTGTGGGAAGCAGCTATTATTATAGTGGAAAAGAATGATGCCAGCTGTTACAGTTACTCAAACCCAGGTTCCATGACACCGTATCATTTTTTCCACTATTCCATGCTGCCTTAACAAAGACAAAATAAACAAAAATCCTAATGGATTGTAGCTTGATTTGAGAGGTTTGTGAATCCTTCATTGATTGTACCAGCCTTTGAGCTTTCTCTCCTGATAGAGCCTCAGTTTTTACTCACCTGTAAAGTAAGGATGGTAATACTTGAACTGTGACCTTCACAGCCAACTAGTCTAACCTGTTCATTTAACAGATGTGGAAATAGCCCTAGAAAGCTTTGGTCCTAGTTACACAATTATGTGGCAGGGCTGAGATTCTAAACCTCCAGGTCCTATGACACCAAATTCAGCATTTTTTCTACTGTACCATGGTGCCTTAAAAAAAAGAAAAACAAAGCATTGGAATCATTTCTGTGGAATCTCAAAAACAGTACCCACTCTTAACCTCTCTGTCACGTATTCTGTGTCTTTATCTGGTGATCAATGCTGCTGTACTTCTTCGTGACAACCTGGACTGTTGAATTGAACTGCTTCTGCTATTTAGTTTTTTGTGCTGCCATTATTTAGTTTATTTTGTTGCCAAAATCTATTGCTGTTTAAACTTTGAGCTGGGGGAGGGGGGGCAAGCATGTTCCAAAGGCAAGTAACTGTAATTTTTTTTTTTTTTTTACTAACCCATAGAGTAATATGATCTTTGGTTAAGTCTAACTTAAGAATTTGGTAGGGGTAAAAAAATCTCTTCAGATTGTGAAAACTGAGGAATGGAACATACTTGAAAGAGCTAGTCTGTCATTTTAATTCAGCAAGTATTTTAAGTGCCACACTCCTCCCTTCATTGATACAGATATACATTCTTTCCATACCTTCTCTAAGATCATGCTGTTCCATGATCCAGCCATATGGCATTACCAGGAGAATATTGGTGCTAACAAGATGAACATCTGCTCTAGTAAATAGCTTGTGATGATTGTGCTATTTTCCAAATGCATTCCAGCCTATTCACCTCTTATTCAGTTCTAAACTCAGCCCATTTTCCATTTGCTAGGTCCAGGGAAGGATTATAATCCAGGTTTTAGGATAGAGTTGCTACCCTCATTGAGTTCACAGTTTAGTTGGGGGTGGGTGAAGAGAGAAGAGGTGTAGGCAAACAAAGAATTTGGGGAGTCTGAGGTCTGAATTGTTCCTTTAGCTTGATATTCCAAGTCATCTCTAATCTGGTTTCATCAATAGCTCCCTGTTGCCTTTATGAAAAAATGAATTCCTCTGCTTGGTATTATTAAACCATTTACAATCTAACTACAGCCTCTCTCCCCAGATTCATTTCATTTGTGTTCTGGGAAAAGTGGATTACTTGCTGTTCTCCTACATAACATTCTGTCTCTTCCCTCCATGTCTTTGCATAGACTGTCTCACATGCCTGGAATTCTCTTTCTCACCCCTCCTCTTAGAATCTCTGACTCTATACAAGATTTAGCTCAAATACTGCTTCCTACAAGCCTTCCCTGATGCCCCTAATTGTGCTGTCTTTCCTTCAAACTATTTTTTATTCACTTATCTTTCTACTGTGTCATTGTTTTTTCCTTCAGTAGTAGTAAGTTCCTTGAGAGCAGGACTGCTTCCATCTTTGTTTCCCCAGATTCTGGCTGGTACTAGGGACTTAACAAATGTTTAGTGAATTGAATCTCATATTTCTCCTCATGATACATTTCAGCCAAACTGAACTGTTCTCGTTCTATGCTTTTGTGTCCTTGTAACTTTGCTCCCTTTGTTTAGGACAGGGGTGGGAAACCTGCAGCCTTGAGTCCACTTGTGGCCTTCTGGGTCCTTGGGTGCCCCCTTTTGACTGAGTCCAAGTTTTACAGAACTAATCCTTTTATTAAGAGGATTTGTTCTGTGAAGTTAATTCACTTATCATGTATTGTATTTCCTTACCAAATTGTGAGCTTCATGAGGTCAGGAACTAAATCTTTTAATCTTTGTACTTCCTCTTATGAATATAAATGAAAAAGCATTTACATGCTATATACTAAGAATACAAAAAGAAATGGCAAGACATTTTCTTGTTCTGAAGGAGCTCATATATGAATAGAGGAGACAGAGTTTAGTCACAGGGCAAATGGAAAGGCCCGGAAGTCCTAAGGGTGCAGCCATTGGTGCTGGGGTGTGAAATGGCAAAACTCAGTGTTTGGGTTTTTAGGTTATATAAGTAGGTCAGTTGATAGTGCCAGGGGACTCTAGGGTGTAGAGATAGGGCAGATCATAAGGGCTAGAAGACCTTAGGAGGCAGTGGTAAGGCCTGGTGGTTTCCTACATCACTCCCCTAATATAGTGTTAGCCCACAGTTACCATGTGTAACAAATTTACTTTAAATATCCATTCGAGGAGTCAGGTACTTCAAGAAAGTAGTGTGTGGTATTCTTGTTAGTCCTTAGAGTAGAAGATCATCTTGCCTGAGAGAAAAGCATTCACTCAGTTTCTAATGATTCTTTCAGATAGTTCACTTAGTATTTGTTAAGAGCCAACCACGTGCCAAGCAATGGGAATACCAAGTAAGGCAAAAAAAAATAGCCCCTGAACTCAAGCAGCTTAGTCTGATGGGAGACAACATGCAGACAACCACATACAAAAGCATGTAGCTAGAATCAAATGGGAGAAGTCTTAGAGGGAAGGCCTCAGAAATCAGAAAGGCTTCTTGTAGAAAGTAGGTGGGTTTCCGAATACAAAGAAAAAGTAAGGAATTTCATAGCCAAATTTTATGTGAATGTAAGCCTAATAATTTGCAAACGTCTCTTTTCTAACCAATAGTCCTGTGTTACGTAGAGGAAAAAAAATTTTAAAAGGAAAACATTTTGTACTACTGATCCATGCTAAGTACATTCTTTCTGGTCGTTTGGATAGACACTTATCTCTGTAAACCAGGTTGTAAAATTTATAAAGGTAAGGGGTCAAGAATGAGCATAACATATGGTAAATCAGCCTGACTGGAGCAAATTAGATAGATAATTGTATGTTAGATAATAATGGGAGAAAAGGTTGGAAGGATAGGTATGTACTACTCTATGGAAGGTATTGAAAACCAGACCAAGGAATCTGGTCTTGATCCAGTGAGGCATTGTGGTTCAGTGGAAAGAATTCTGTATTGAGAATCAGGAGATCTGGATTCAGGTCTCAGTTCCATTGCAAACTAATTGTGTTACCTTGGACAAGTCATTTAACCATTCTGAGACTTGTAAAATGAAGGGATTGAACTAGATGGCCTCTAAAGAACTAAAATGTTCTCTTCCTGCTCTATGAATAGGTGAGATAGAAGACTACTGCTTTTGATAAGTGACAATTCTATAATATTTTAAAATTTACTGAGTGTTTTCTTCACAAGATCCTGGAGGAGTGTTATTATACTGGTTGTATAGAAAAGAAAACTGAGGGCGGTGAAGTGATTTGCCCAAGGTTACGTAGGTGATGCGTGGCAGAGACAGAACTGCAACCCTGATCTCCTGATTTTCTTCAGTCTTTTACTCTCAGAATGATGAGATGAAAAATAGTACAAATGTGTAGCTGTGGGTTAAAAGAGAAAAAAAAATGGATGTTTAAAGAAACCTAAACTGAAACTTTACTTATCAGTGGAAATTGATGATCAGATTTCCAAGACTGGTTTGTGACTCTGTGTGTGTGTGTGTGTGTGTGTGTGTGTGTGTGTGTGTGTGGTGTACATGTACGTACAGATCTAGTTCATTCAACAAATACTTACTGAGTGACAAATAATGGAATTGTACTCGATATTATGTGCTAGGCACCATTCTTGGTATTGTTTGGTTAAGAAGGGCAGTAAAGTGATAAATAGGACCTCTATTCCGTGTCCAAATTTTGCAGTTGATGGTCTAGTAGGGAAGATGGGAAATGGGCATGAGGAACCATAGTATAAGGTATTAAGTCATGGGATTTAGAGCCAGAAGGGACTTTAGAGATAATCCTGTCCATTCTCCTTTATTTTACAGTTTAGGATACTGGTACCTTGTTCAAAGGGACATGAGATTCTTTTTCAAAGAGGAACATTTGGGAAATCTTCTCAATGAAGTGATTTGCTTCTACGTTGAGAGCTTTGAACAATTGGGTAGGAATTGGGTTAACTAATTAACTAATACCTTGAGAAAAGTCAGAGGAAGAGGACAAAAGCATATATCAGTGGAAAACCATAGTACATAGTCATGATACAGCTTTGTTTAAATATCTTCCGCCTTACCCCTCTTTTTCAAGCATAAATACTGAAGCTCCTCCTCCACTTTGGCTTTTAAAGCCTTTCACAATCTGGCTCTGGTCTATCTTTCCAGACTTACTGAATATTTTTCCTGATAAAGTATTCTGTGTTCTACCTGTACTGTTCTGCTGTCCCAAAACTCATCACTTCATGTCTGCTGTTTTTGTGAGTTTTCAAAGGCTGTCCTTTGTGCCTAGAATCTGCTTTAGCTCTTAGAATCCCTAGCTTCCTTTAAAGCTTAATTCGTGTGCCTTTCCCTCTGGGAGGGTCTTCTTGCTCCTTTTAGTTGTTAATGTTTACTTCCACTTAAAATTATCATGTATGTTTCAGTTTACATGTTGTAGTTCTCTCATAGAATGTATGGCCTCAAGGACAATGACTTTTTCATTTTGTCTTTGCATCCCCAGCATGTAGTACAGAGCAGGTGCTTACTAAATGTTTGTCAGATTGTTGGACAAAGGTAGGGATGATATCTTTTTCTGTAGTAGATAGAGCACCTAGCACAAAAGTGGATACTTAAATGCCAAGTCGTAATTATGATTAAAAATTAAAATAATCACCCAGGTCTTAAGTATAGTGAAGGAAGCTCAACTGAAATAGTATCACTAAACAGCTATTGTTGAATCCTTTAAAACAGCAGCCTCATAAAAAAATAATTCAATATAATAATAGTGCTTTTGGATTTACGAAATATGAACTCCTCTGTTTAGCTTTTAAAGCCTTTCATAAACTGTTCTCAGCCCTGTATTTGCAACCTTGTTATAAGTTATTCCCCTTCCCACACTCTGTGGTCTAGCCAAGCTGTCATTCTCTTTGTTCCTTACACATGGGACTCCTTTTCCACATCTTTATGTCTTTGCATTGGCTATCCCCTATACCAAGAATGCACTCCTTTTTCACCTCTACCTTAGAGAGTACTTCAAGACTTAGTTCAAACACCAGCTTCTACATGAAACCTTTCTTAATTCCCCAAATGATTAATGCCCTTTCCATTCTGTGTGTGTGTGTGTGTGTGTGTGTGTGTGTGTGTGTGTGTGTGTGTGTGTTATTTCTCCCAATAGAGTATAAACTCCCGGAGCGGCTAGGTGGCACAGTGAGTAAAGCATCAGTCCTGGAGTCAGGAGGACCTGAGTTCAAATATAACCTCAGACACTTAACACAAAAACTAGCCGTGTGACCTTGGGCAAGTTACTTAACCCCAGTTGCTCTCCAAAAAGCAAAAAAAGAGAGAGAGAGTAGCTAATACACTAGATTTCAGAGGCAAAAAGATCTCAACAGACTTGAATGTTGGACTGAATCTAATAGGATGAAATTTAGTGGTTCAAAAAAGTCAACTTCAAAGTAAAAAAAAAAAAGAAAGTGTGACTAGAGTATAAACTCCTTGAGAGCAGTGATTGTTTCATTTTTTTGTCTTTATGTCCCTAGCACTTAGCATAGTGCCTGGCACATAGTGGGCCTTGAATAAGTGCTATTGAATTATTTGCACAGCATTTTCTTTCTGACAACCTGTAATGTAATCACATGTTCCTTCTACACTAGGCTACAGGATAGGGATGACATACCTATGAATCAATCAAAAAGCATTTTTATTATTGAATCTCCTGTAGGAATATTCTCTGTCCTCAACGTCCTGGGTGGTACTAGTTGGCGAAGTGAACATATTGTTGCTTGATATTTTTCTTTCTTTCCTTCCTTGTTGCTGCAGATTGACTTTTAACAATTGGACCTCATGAATCAAAGAGTCTGAAGGCTGCCACAACTCCCACCTTTTCACCATGGACCAAGATTATGAAAGGCGTCTCCTTCGACAGATCAACATCCAGAATGAAAACACAATGCCTTGTGTAAGTTGTCCATCTATCTTTCGATGCCCTCTCTAGCTTAGTGGGCAGTTGCCTGCTGCCAGCACATCACTTTCTTTTGCCAATTTTGTACCCCAAGTTGACTTTACCAAATGTCTGCACACCGACCTAGTCCTGGGCTATAAACCAAAAACCATAAAAATCACAAAGTAAATCCAAGAGAGCTAATTAATATGAATATCATAAAGGGGAAATGAGCAGTGAAAGTATTTCCTACAAGCAAACAAATGAATGAGGAAGGGATGTGGGAATGTTGATTCCCACAGTAGAGCCATGTGAAACTTTTTCATGAATTACTGAGGAAGGTCTCATCATAGCTGCCAAAAATAGAGAAATGGCAAAAAACCAGTCATCCACTTACTACTGTGAACATATGGCATGAAACACTGTCAGTCATGTTCAGTACTGGGGGAATGGGAGTGAGGTATATACAAGCAGTATAAGAGATACCACCTTTCCAAGATTGCCTAGAATCCTAGATTTAGAAGAGACCCCACAGATCAAGTAGCTGGGCAGATTTTCTCTACTTGCCTCTGCCTACATAAATCCTGTCAGTAGCATCCCTGAAAGTCATTTGCTTCTTACCTTGAAGATCTTTAGTGAGGGAAACTCAATATCCACTGAGGCATCCCATTCCATTTTTTGGATAGCTAATCGGTAGGAAGTTTTTCCTTACATTAAGCTATTAATAACTATATCTTTAACTTAAAACCCATCTGAAGTTCTGTATACAATTCTGGGAGCCTCATTTTAGAAAGGACATTAACAAGCTGGAGCACGTCTAAAGGAAGATGCTTAGAATGATGAAAAGACTAGAGAGATCCATCTAAACAGTAATTGAAAAAACTAGGGATGCTTAGCCTAAAGAAAAAGACTTGGGGAACTGGATGGGGACAGGGAGTGGATCATGATAACTATTTTCAAATATTTGAAGAGTTGTGATGTGGAAATTTAGATTTACTCTCTTTACCCTGAGAGGCTACAGCCTAATTGCTGAAAGGCAGATTTTGGCTTGATAAAATGATAGCTATGCTGAAGAACGTGCTACCTAAATAGATCCTTTGTCACTGGAATTCTGTAAGCAAAGACTAAATGACCATCATCATTTTCAAGTATGGTTGGACTAGATGATTTCTGAGATCTCTTCTAACTCTTAAGATTTTATGATTCTAAAGCTATTGTTTTGCAAGTAATTTCTTCTCTCTGGTCTTTCAATTCAACATTTGGAAAATGAAAAAGTTGTTGGATTAAATAATCTCTCTAAGGCTCTTGCAGCTCTAATATTCAGTGATCTTCTCTCTAGCTAGAAGCGAGGCAATGACAGCTCATGTGATATGATATTGGGAATGGAAAGTAAAGGAATGATAACAAGAGATATCTTAGAGAATCATCCCTTAAGCATTACTTTTTTTCCAGAAATATGAGAAAGTAGAAAATCTTGTCTTTTCTAAAATTTGTGCTTAGCTAGCATGAACCTCAGTAAATAGTGGGTGCTTTATAAATGTTTTTACATTGAAGTGAAAACATTTTGTAAATTCTCTCTGTTCAAGGAAACTTTCAGGTGGCCAACTACATTTTTGGAGAACCCTTTTAAATTTTGATTCCTAAACTTACCCCTTTAACTTTGTTTCTTTGGTGATCTTATGTTTTCAGACTCCATAAATCCTTCCCTGTTTTCTCTAAATCTTTTTTCCTGCCTCCATTCTGTCTTTTGATTGCCATCCTCTGCCCCCATTTTCATTTTCACAGCAGCATTTTATGACTTAAAAGAATTTTAGAAGCTGCTTATCTTTGCTTTGACTCACATTAACTAGGTTTATTCCAGGCTCACAAACAACATTAATTTTTCATAGTGGCAGCATACCTTATAGCAGTGGTTCTGAACCTTCCTAATGCCGTGACCCTTTAATACTCATATGTGGGCGTATCTGCATGTGGGTGGACCCGCCTGGAGACAACAGAGGAGCGGTGTCTCGGTTCCTAAGGCTATCAGAAATATGTGTTTTCCGATAGTCTTAGGCGACCCCTGTGACCCCTGTGAAAGGGTCGTGACCCACAGATTGAGAACCACTGCCTTATAGCATCTGGGAAGATGATTGAAAATAGTTGTCTTCCAACATCGTTGTTTTCTTTGTATTGTGGTTGCTCATTGAACCATAGATTCTCCGTTAGAGTGAGTGTCTAAGAGTTCATCTAGTCCAGCTCCTCCATGAAACACAAGTCCCTTCTATAGTGCCCCTGTCATGAGATTGCACTTCTTCTGGGAAATTTACTCCTTTCCAAAATACTTCTCTTTCTATATTTGTACCACTTTCTAACCACTAAACTCTCCTGATTCTACTTATGCTAAACATGAAAAAACAGAGGCTGACATCCTAGTCACATGGAGAATAAGTGACAGAGCCAGTACAGGAAGCCAGCTTTACTAAACACACCAATGTAATATGCTGATTTTTCTGAAGGTTTTGTCAGGGTTTTCCAAAATTAGGCCCCAATATAAAGTTTGAGATACTAAAGAAAAGATGGCCTTTATAGCCTTATTTAACTTTTGCTGGGGCAGAT
Source organism: Pseudochirops corinnae (assembly GCA_028646515.1). Taxonomy (NCBI): domain Eukaryota; kingdom Metazoa; phylum Chordata; class Mammalia; order Diprotodontia; family Pseudocheiridae; genus Pseudochirops; species Pseudochirops corinnae. Next base: position 408,764 of record JAQQSV010000010.1, on the reverse strand, counting down.
AAGAAATAGAGAAAAGAAAGAACATCAGAAATTGTTTTCTTATGAATGAAAAGATGCTTAAGTGCAGGGACTTTGAAATTATTTAACTCTGGGAGAGAGGGAAGGGAGAGAGAGGGAGTGTGTATGTTTATCATTTCCATAACCCTAGGTAGTGAGCTTTGTAGGGCATTTGTCTTTATATCTGATAGGACCTCGCCCTGGGCTTTGACCACTTTGTCAACTATAGAAACATTGGTTTTCAGCATAGAAAAAGGGAATTAGAATTTTTTATTCTCCTTCAGTTATTTAGCTTTTAAATCTGAGACTAAAAGGCAACACTGATTTCAAAAACTACAGTCACAGTCTTAGTTCTTAAGCCAAAGGTTTTATGTACAGTAAGTCTGCTTCTTCAGCCAGCCATTCACACACTGTGTCCAAACTTTTGTGTGGTGGCTTTGGCTGTGCACTAGGGCAGGAAGAGATCCCAGATCAAGCACAGACCTGACACTGTGCAGGAAGCAGAAACAGGTGCCACCTACCCTGATCTAGGTCACAGATCAGCATGGACTGAAGAGGAGATTTGTGCCTTGAGGTGATGGATCAGGGAGGGAGTATTTATGGACCTGAAATTTTGTACTGAGCAAGGAGCAGAAACAAGCAAGCAGCAACTGTGTGGCTTTGTTCCTGGAACTGGGTCTTGAATTCAGCTCCCAACCCAGTCTGAAGCCTATAGCTTATAATAATCAAGACAGGGTCCTCAGATGAAGGACTTCAGGTCAAGGACTCCTGCGTTTCTTTTGCTCCAAACTTAAAGAGCTTCCAGCTTGCTGATGGTGCCTGAGGCCAGCAACTGTCTACTGGCAACCCACAGTTGTATTGCCCGCACCCAGAATGGGATCAGGAGCTTGCAAAGCTCAAACTGAAGTGTAGTGATAACATTTTACTCTAGATCAGATATCTTTGGCGTCATTCAAAGCTCGCAGGCCACCAGCCTGAGTCAACCCTGAAATCTTTGGAGAACACGGCATTCAATCTGTAGAGAAGGCCACAGAACTGAAGAGAACACAGACCAGAACCAAGCAAGGCCTAGACATTCTTTCCAGGAGTACAGTCTGGCCCTAATACAAATTTTCAGTTTAAGAAGTAAGGCTAGAGGAATGAATAAACAAATAACAAAAGATCCCCACCATAAAGAGCAGAAATTCTGGAAGAAATTAGATAAGAGTTGGGTTTTTTTAAGGGCTTTTAAAATAATTTTATGAAAGAAATTAGAGCATTAGAGGAAAGATTTGGAAAATGAGAATGCAGGCCAAGATGGCAAAGTAAGAAGAGAGAAAGGGGAGAAAAGAAGCATCTATTAAGTGCTCACCATTTGCTAGGCACTGTGCCAAGCACTTTACAAATATCTCATCTGATCCCCAAAACAACCCTATGTGGTAGATGTGACTATTACCCCTGTTTTGCAATTGAGGAAACTGAGACAAATAGAGGTTAAGCAGCTTGCCTGGGGTTACACATCTAGTGTCTCAGGACAGATTTGAACTCAGGTCTTCCAAACTACAAGCCTAGTACACTATTCACTGCACTAAATGAAGAAGACAACTAATTTCATTCATACCTTACCAGTTGGCATAGATGACAAAAGATGGGAATGGTCACATTGGTGTCCTGTTAGTACAGCTGTGAAGGCCACCACACCTTCTCTAATAAGAACACTAGACCAATTAGTAATTGGGAATTTGAAGGACAAACTACAATGGATCATCTTTCCAGTTCAAGATAACAATTTCAACCTATAGGCAGTTGACCAGGGTAGAAGCTGAAGCAGCTGGGCCAGGTAATGGGCTCATTGCCCAGAGCTGCTAGCTAAGAGAGCAATGCATACTTGCCAAGAGCTGACCACAGGCTCATTCCCAGGTCTTTCAAAGGTCTAAGAGTATGGACTTGGCACCCAGAACTTTGAACTAGGCCAACAGTGGGGCATCCCCAGCTGATCACAGACTTGGTCTTAATCCCAGGCCAGCAATCCTCCTTGGGGGTGTGGAGCAAGGAATAAGTGTCCAGAGCCCTCAGCATGGGATGATGGGATCTCCCAAAGGATCTGAGATTGCAGACTCAGTCCTCTAGAGCTCTCAGTTGGGTCAGCAGTACTTAGGTTGCCCAGAGAGATCACTGGAAGAATGAGTAAACAAAAAGATAGAGCAGTTATATCAGGGATGTCTAAGGCACAAACCAACAGGAGAACAAAGAAAAACAGTTTGCCCATAAGACAAATTAGATGTTTTTGAAGAAATGATGCAAGATTTTTTCAAAGTTTAAAATATTATAAATGAAATCAATGATAGAGAAAAAAATAGGAAAAAAACATGAGAGCAAAGGAGAAGAGATTTAAAAAGAAAAAATTTACTGTTTAGGCCAAGAGATACAAAACCAGAATCGATGAAAACTAGGGTGAACCAAACAAAAGATAATTAGTCCGTGAGACAACAAGATTGAAAAAAATAGAAAAAAAGTCAGGTAGCTCATATAAAACAAAATTGACCTTGAATATAGATTAAGGAGAGAGAGTTTAAGACTCAAAGTACTGTTTGAAAGCCATGACTCCCCCCCCCCAAAAAAAGCCTAGCTATCATATTTTAAAGAAATCATGAAAGAAAATTGCCCAGATCTCTTAGTATCAGCATTTCCTAAATGAAAACTCCCAGGAATATCATTGCTAAAATCCAGAGTTTACAGGTCAAATAAAATTATTAACAAGCAGTCAAGAAGAAAAGAATCCAAGTACCGAGGAGCTACAGTCAAATTCACACAAGATTTAGTAGTCATCATTATTAAAAAATGGAACATATAGGATAAGATGTCCTAGAACTCAAAATACATAGGCTTAACAGCCAAGAATAACTTATCCAGCAAAATTAAATATAATCTGGGTGTAGGGGGAGAAATTGGGGGAATAAAGCCTTAATGAAAAAGAGAGCTTCAAGTGTTCCTAATGCTGAAAAGAAACTTTGAAATACAAACCAAAGGAGTAAAGAGAAACATTAAAAGGGGTTGGTTGTATGTATGGGGAGGGTTGTTTTTTATTATTTTGGTGTTCTTTAAAAAGTCACTTTCTCTCTTTTTTTTTTTTTAAGTCATTTTTTCTTGCTGGGATTCTTTTGTCCCGGCACTGACATGCTGAGTCTGTACTATGAAAGAGCATTTTTTGTGATTTTAGATTTTTTTCAACACAAGCTTTCTTATCTATTAAAAGTAACCAGGGAAAAGGACCTATATGTACAAAAATACTTCTTGCAGCTCTCTTTGTGGTGGCAAAAAAATGGAAATTAAGGGGATGCCCATCGATTAGGGAATGGCTAAACAAGTTGTGGTATATGAATATAATGGAATACTATTATGCTCTAAGAAATGGGGAGGAGATGGACTTCATATTTACCTGGAGAGGCTTATACAAATTGATGCTGAGTGAGAAGCGCAGAACCAGGAAAAATTTGTACACAGTCACAGACACATTGTATGTGTGACGACCAACCTTGATAAACTGGACTCTTAGCAACAAACAGCTATAAGAAAACTCTACAAGTCTCAGGATGGAAGGAGATGTCTGCATTCAGAGAAAGATCTAGAAAGAACAGAGTTTAAATGGAGACTGGAGCAATCTACATGCTATCGTTCTTTTCCATGTTGGGTTTTGTTTCTTTTTTCCCATTGTTCACTCCATTGGTTACAACCCTTCTATACAACCGGACTATTGTACAGTGTGAAAGTATTTGTAGATCCTATACCTGATTGCATGCCATGGCGGGGCAAGGAGAAAAGGGAGGGGAGAAAATTTGAAACTCAAGGGATTGTGGAACTGAATCTTATAAACTAAAAGTAAATAAACAAGTCAATGAAAAAAAAAAATAAATAAAAGTAACCAGAAAAAAAACTGCTTTTCTCTCAACAGCCTAAGTAGTACCCCAAACTTCCTTTTGGATTTTAAAAGTTTCTTCCTTTGCAAAAAAACAGTGCAATTAAACATCTTTGCTTAAGTTAGTCAACTACAGCAACTATGTACTCAGACCAGCAGGTTAAAAGCACTTCATGTAGTCATTGTCAGAGACCACTTTAGGCAGGAATGACATGTATATCATCATGAAAGAGGTGGGGTTATTTGTTTTGTTTTTTGGTTTTGTTTTGTTTTGTTTTGTTATCCAAAATTATGATTCTTACCTCTCAGGAGTTTACGGATTGTTCATTTAGTCCTCAACAAAATTTTTTTAAAATAACTGTACAAAGTACTTGTGAGATTGGTTCTTGCCCCATATATACTTATATTCAAGTAGAGGAGAGAATAAACATAAACAGATAACTGTATAGCACAAGGCAGTATACCATATGTGCCAAATATATGTTACAGATAACAAGTCTATAACAGATCAAAGCGGAGAGAAATCACTTCCATTTGTGATATTTGGAGACTTCATACAGGAGATACAGCTTAACTTGGCCTTGAAAATTGGGGAGGTGTAGCTGCTTAATGAATTTTTTTGAATTAACTTGAATTAGAGGACCAGGGTTCAAATCCTGACTCTCTGATATTTATGACCTTTGTGACCTTAAGCTTGGCTTCTCTGTGCTTTACTTTCCTCACCTTTGAAATGAGAGGGATGGAATAGATAACTTCTGAGGCCTGTTACAGCCCTCTGATCTATGAAAATTCATCAGACACTTGGGGAAGACAACATTTCAAGCAAAGGGAATAAGTGAGCAAAGACACAAAAGCAAGGAGATCTCTGAATATGGTGCTTTAGGAAACAACCCATTCATCTAGGTATGTGTTCTCCTTCTAGTCACATGCCTCTGACCTCCCAACCCGCCTACACTGTGAGCTTCAGTTGTTTCATCTGGTAATGGGGATGATAGTGCTTACTACACAGCCTACTTCCCAGATTGTGAGGGAGACTCTTTATAAACTAGAAGTAGTACACTTTTTAATAGTAATTTTTCTGTCCACTGACTCAGATTTTATAATTTTAGGTTGCTGAGATGAGACGAACTTTGACACCTTCAAATTCTCCCATGTCTTCTCCGAGCAAACATGGAGACCGTTTTATACCTTCTAGAGCTGGAGCCAACTGGAGCATTAATTTCCATAGAATAAATGTAAGTGGTACAAGACCTTTGGGAAAGTCATAAATGGAAGACTACAGTATTTTTTATTGCTGCATGCCTGGTGTCAGTAAAATAAGCAACAATTGAACTAGGATAAAAGAAGATGGATTTTTATTTGCATTTACTTCTCTATATTTATTTGCTATGGGGTGGCTAGGTGGTACAGTGAATAGAGCACCAGCCCTGGAGTCAGGAGGACCTGAGTTCAAATGTGACCTCAGACACTTAACACTTACTAGCCGTGTGACTCAGGCAAGTCACTTAACCCCAATTGCCCTGCCTTCCCCCTCCAAAAAAGAAAAAGTATTATATTTATTTGCTATGTTATAATATAGACTTTATAGTCCAGAATAAGACAGGACCTAGACTGGCAGAAAAAAAAATTTAGTGACTGAACTGGTGAGAGTTTTATAGTTGCTGTATCACTTGTTGCTGTTTTCAGGAGTGGATGCCTTTGGATAATCATACAGCCACTGGAGGTGTTATCTTTCACTCTTAATAAATTAGCTGAAATAATAGCCAGAAACCCCAACACATAAATAGATTAAATGGAAAAAGGAAGATAAATTCATACCATTATCTTTTCCTCTTCTCTATCTCAGGAAAATGAGAAATCACCCAGTCAGAATCGGAAAGCAAAAGATGCCACTTCGGATAATGGCAAAGGTTAGAAACTTAATCCTTGCCTTGACTCTTTGGTTCCTGTCACGTACCAGAAAGCACCTGTAGTAGATATACCACCAGTGAAAACATCTTGAAACTTTGAGCTTTGCCATTCACCCTGGGAGAGGGTTTTCTTTCCTCTTTACTTTTTGCCATAGCACTTACATTATCCTGTGTCTATACAGATGGCCTAGCCTACTCTGCCTTGTTAAAGAATGAGCTACTAGGAGCTGGGATTGAGAAAGTCCAGGATCCTCAGACAGAAGATCGAAGGCTACAGCCCTCCACACCAGAGAAAAAGAGCCTCTTCACAGTAAGTTCAGGCAACAGAAGTAACTAAGTCTGCTGTCTTACCCCATGGCTTTATCATCGGTTTTAGAAGGAGGGAAAAAATCTAGACTTAGAGAGTGTAAAATGTCTGAATAAGTGACCATTTATTAAGCACCCACTGTATGCCATGAACTATGCTAGGTGCTGGGGATATAAATATATACAGTTGTACAATAGGTTTTGTCCTATAGGAGATTGTATTTTAATAGAGGAAGATAAAAAACAGGTAGGTGAGTGGTGATGAGATTTGATCTAGGCAATCTCAGGGATTTTTGAATGGAACCAAAGTATAGTAGAATGTCATGCCCTTTCTTGTATAAATTATAAACAAGAATTGGGGGGATTGCTGACTGAAAGGGAGATGTCAAGATGTCTCTGATAGATAAGCTCTGGCATCCGAGTGGATGGCTAAATAGGATGTGAAGCACAGACTGAGAGCTTAAATAGAGTGGCTTAGGTGAGCTTGTACTCACTCACATACCAACCCAGGCAGCTTGGATTAACTCCCAGAGGGAACTTGTCTGCACTCTCCCCAAGCTGAATGAAGCTGTTAGTAAGCCACATTTTGCCTTTTAGTTGGAAGCCCTAGGACAAAGGGTTAATGGGCAGAGTGTCACCTTTTTCAGTTCAGTTCAAAACAGTCTCTGACCACCAAGTGCTTAGATTCTGTAAGAATGATACCATATGCATATAAAAAGAAAATACAAGGCAATCTGAGGAAAGGGGTTGGGAGGAGGGGCAGGAGGAGAGAGAGAGACTTTGCAAAAGTGGCGTCTAAGTTCATGAGACCTAGAAGGAAGAAAAGGATTCTGAGAGGCAGTGTATTCTATGCATATAACCTTTGCAAATGCAAAGAGGTGGGAGATGGAATATTAGGTTTGAGGAGTAGCTATGAGTCCAGTTTCACTAAAATGTTGGGTGTGAGATAAGACTGAAAAAGCACATTGGAACCACATTGTAGGGAGCTGGGGGTTAAAGCCTAGGTAAAGAGTTTGGGGTTTTTCCTAGAGGCTAGTGGGAAATCACTGGAGATTCTTGAGCCTGAGAAGGATATGGTAATTCTGTCTCTCTACCCTTTTCCATTTTCCCATAGCTGGAAAGTAAAGGGGACTGAGATCTTGAGTATGTGTAGCAGCTGTGTCTCATAAAGAGACATCACCATCTTCTATGGTCTCCATGAGAATGAAGCTGACTTAAGCAAATGAAAAGGCATCACTTCCAGCTCTTCTTCAATGCGTATAGGCATGATTTTCCTGCAGCAGAGTTGCTTGCAGTCGTAGAATATAGAACATTAGAGCTAGGAGGAGGAACATTTGAAGTCATACAATTCGATTACTTAGTTTTATATGTGGAGAGGCTGAGGTTCAGATGGGGAAGTGACTTGCAAATGGTCCTGTGGTAAGTAGTGGCATAGCCAGGACTAGCACTCAGGTCTTGAACTGTCAAGCCAATGCCCCTTTTACTGTAGTACATCTCTTATGGTAGGAAGCTTGACACTCCACAATCATGGTATACCTCTCCGGGATTTTCTTCTTTCTCTGCCCTTCTGACAGACCTGAAGATGACGACTTGGTGCTGGTTGGTGCCCTCCTTTGCAAAATTAGGAGGTTAGTTAGAATATGGAAGAGGTCTGTAAAGATCTCCTTTATTAGGTGGTTTTAAAGGTCTGTTAGAGCATTGCCATCATCTGATATTGTATGTTATAGGATGTGTACGGGAACGCCTTTTCTGATTTCAAGATGCTTACATTCAATTACATTACATTGATAGCAACTGAAAACAGCTGGTGTGTTTGTCAGCTGTAGCATGGTTTTCATGAAAAGGACTTCGTTTCTTTTTGCTTCATTTCTCTTTTGTGGTTTTCTTTGTTTGATAATCTTCCAGGTCTGTGTGACTTGGTGGTTTTTTGTTGTATATTTCCTTCTCTAATTTCAAATTTCCTTCTTCAGTACTCCCTCAGCACCAAGCGCTCAAGTCCTGATGATGGCAATGAAGTCTCTCCATATTCTTTGTCCCCAGTCAGCAACAAAAGGTACAGTGCGATTCTGCACCCAAAGGATAAGGTTATTATCAGTCACCCCATGGGCATTTCCCCCAGCAATGCCTGGGTTCTAGGCAGAGGGGCCAAATTCTACTAACTGGTTTGCTGATGACTATGCTATATAACAGGGAGCCTTAAGTGCCAGGCTGAAGTATTGGCAAAAGAGAGCCATTAGAGGGTCCTCAGCAGTGATATGAAACTATGGATCTCTGTTTGATACTGCTATTTAAAGTATATAATAGGGGCAGCTTGGTGGTGCAGTGAATAGAGCACTAGCCCTGGAGTCAGGAGGACCTGAATTCAAATTTGGCCTCAGACACTTAACACTCACTAGCCGTGTGACCTTGGGCAAGTCACTTAACCCCAATTCCACACATTACTTTTACGCCTCCTAAAAGAATACTTTGTTCAATTAAGTCACTTGTGGTGTATTGGGTATTTTTGGTTTGGTTTGTTTTTTAATCACTAAAAAGCAAGCAGCATCATACATCCTCTACAAGTTAGTCTATTGTATGACTGTAAAGGGACAAAATCATTTGCAGAAGCCTTCCTATTCCTTTAGCACATTCTCTTTAGTGATACATGGATAGATTTTATAGAGATGAGACAGAGATGCTATGTTAGATGCTAATGTCCATCCTCTTTATTGCCCGTTTTTTGAGGGGTCTGGGGGTGTATCATCTGTGATCTTTTACCAGTTCATTATTTGTCTTCCTTTGAGATATCTTGAAGATTGTCTCCTTAATACTTCCTACATTGTCACCTAGATCAGGGTTTTGTTCTTTTCTGTTGTTAGGAACTAGCTGTTCTTTTGTCTTTGTTTTCTCAAGTGTAATTCTGTCGCTTCATATAGTTTATCAAGTGTTAGAGTCAAAATATGATGCTTCCACTCTCATTGACAATGATCCTAGACCACTGTGGTTATAGCTGACAAATCTGTTCCATTTTGCATCTTATTCTTCATATCCTGGTTTAAATTAATAAATTCTTTTGAGATGATCTGACTTAGTTGGGTCTCATCTCAAGCTTTCTGCTGGTTTGATTTTTCTTCCACTGCCTTTCCCTTTTTTTTGTAATAATGCCATTCATAATTGTCTTAATAGTCTTATAAGGAATTTATATTCTAAATTGGTCCTGGCTGATCCGCCTTATGGTTGGCATTGAGGATCAAATATTTCTTGTCTATAACTCTTAAAGTTTCTTTGTTGTAATGATTACTTTCTATTGATTAAACTGCTTTAGAAATAGTAGTAATCAGAATTTAGCGTATTTACCTTTACCTGTTTTTCAATGTCAGTTGTAACCAATTTATTTGAATAGGTCATATTGAAGCTTTTGTGATGATGAGAGAACATTTATATGCTTGCTTAGCAGAGTGCCAAACACTGGGTCTATAAAGAGAAAAGCAAGATAGTCCCTTCCCTCAAGGAGCTCACGTTCAAATTGTGGGTGAGGACACACATAAAAACCATGCTGACTGGGTCCACTACAAATTTGTTAAACTTGGCCCTCACTGTCACATGGCAATCCTTTTACACCTCCATAATTAAATCCCAGAGCAACTTTTCCAAATCTTTTGATCCGTCCTCAAAATTCCCATGAATGGCTTCCCCTTTTCCCACTCTCAGCTAAGAACCTTGCCTCATATTTCACTGAAAAAATTAAATTTTCAGAGAGCTTCTTATCCCCTTCTTGTTTCACATCACTCAGATGCCTTCTGCCTCATCTCCTTCACCTCTCACATAATGAGGTCGTCCATCTTGCCAGGCAAACCACTTTACATGCACAAGTGATCCCATTCCAGCCTGTCTTTTACAATAGATTGCCCCCTCTGTCACTCCCATCCTTACTTATCTTCAATCTCTCCCTATCTCCTAGCTGCTTCCCTACTTCCTAAAACATACCCATGTCTCCCTATTCCAAAAAAACCAAACAAAGCTTCCCTTCATCTGTGTGTCCCTGCTAACTATCATCCTGTATATCTGTCTTCCCTTTGGTGGCTAAACTCTTTGAGAAGTCTGTGAGTGGTAAGGGCCTCCTCTGCTTTCTTCTTACTCTCTTCTGAACTTTGTAGCCTGGCTTCAGACCTCATTATTCAACTGAAAGTGCTTTCTCTAAAGTTGCTAATCATTTCTTAATTGGTAAATCTAGTGGCCTTTTCTCAGTCCTCACTCTTTTTGACCTCTGCAGCCTTTGACACTGTTGATCATCCTCTTTGATATTCTAGGTTTTTGTGACCTGTTCTCTCCTGATCCCCTTCCTGGCTACCTTGAACACTCCTTCTCAGTCTCCTCTACTGGGTCTTCTTTCAGATAACTCTTACTGTGATGGGAGTCCGCTAAGGCACTGTCCTGGGCATTAGCATTTCACTAGACATCTTGAACTGGTTGTCCCATCTACATCTTAAACTCAACATGTCCAAAACTGAACTATCTTTCCACATCAAGACCTCCCCTCTTCCTGACTTCACCTGTTATAACTGAGGGTACTACCCTCCCCTTAATCACCTAGACTTCAGCCTACATAAATTCTTAACTCCTTACCTCCTCTCTCTCTCTCTCTCTCTCTCTCTCTCTCTCTCTCTCTCTCTCTCTCTCTCTCTCCCTCACACACACACACACACACACACACACACACACACACACACATCCACACATCTTATATCTTGCTAAGGTTTATTGATTTTATTTACATAATATTCTCTCATATATGCTCCCTTCTTCTGACATTGCTGCTGCCCTGGTACAAGCCCCTCATCACCTCATGCCTGGACTAAAGCCTGCTGGTTGATTTCAGGGCCACAAATTTCTTCCCACTCCAGTCCATCCTCCACTCAGCTGTCAGTGATTTTCCTAAAAGTCAGTTCTGACCATCTTGCTCCCATATTCAGTCAGTTTCAGTGGCTTGCCGTGACCCCCAAGGTCAAATAGAAATCCACTGACATTCAAAGCCCTTTACTGCCTGGCTCTTTCCTACTTTCCTAGATTTCTGACATCTTGCTCCCCGACTATATACTCTACTTGTTGTTTCTCAAACAAGACATTCCCATTTCTGGGGCAGCTAGGTGGCATGGTAAATAGAGCACCGGCCCTGGAGTCAGAAGGACCTGAGTTCAAATCTGCCCTCAGACACTTAACACTTTACTAGCCATGTGACCTTAGTCACTTAACCCCAATCGCCCAGCCTTCCCCCGCTCTAAAAAGAAAAAAAAGAAAAAAGACAAGACATTCCCATTCCACACAGGAGGTATGCATTTTGGATGTTCTTCATGTTTGGAATACTTTATCTCAACTCCTCCTCCTGCTTCCTTTAAATCCTAGCTAAAATCTTATCTTCTTCCAGAAGCCTTTCCTGATTCTCCTTCATGCAAATGCCTTCATTTGCCTGATTATTTCCAGTTTATCTTGTCTGTATCTTCTTTTATGTAGTCGTTTGTTCCATGATTAGACTGTGAATTGTCTTTTGCCTTTATTGTATCCCCAGTATGTAGCACAGTGTCTGGCAATAGTAGAGACCTAATAAACTTTTATTGACTGACTAATATAGAAGGGTTCAGTTGCAGGTTGAATAGTAAAGGTATATTTTGGTTTCGTTTGGAGAATCTTGGATCTTTATAGAATTTCTCTACTTTTTTTCTCTGTAATAAATATTGACACATGAACCACAATTATCTTCATGATTCTCTTTTTGTGGGTGTTTATCTTGAGTGCCACAAACTCCATCCTAGCTTTCCAGCCTGATTATCCATTATTTCTCTCCACACACTCTACATCCTAGCCATCCTTGGCCTTCTTCCTTTTTCTTCTCCACAACACTCCCATCTCTTTTCTTCATGCCTTTGCCCCGACTGTTACCATGCCTGAAATGAACTCCCTTCTCACGTCTTTGAATTCATGTTGTCTTGCCCATTGGAATGTAAGCTCCTTAAGGACAGGGACAGTTTTTCTTTTTGTCTTGGTGTCTCCAGAGCTTAGCACAATGCTTTCTTGTAGATTGAGATGTAACCCATTTATGTCTTCTAAATGGACTTAGAATGAGAACGTCAGTACTGACAGGGTTCATTTTTTTCAATTGTATGCTGATCCTTTTTGTCACTGGACAAAAGATCTCACATTTAGTGAACCAGTGGCTTACTGATATTTACAGAGTATCTTTCCTGCTTTTCTGCTGCCATCACAACAGAAATAAAAGGGGCGCCAGAGTTCTGAGGACTGTTTTGCATTTTTCTTTGTTTCATGAGTTATTGCCATGCTGTTACCTTATGTTCTACCTCCTGATGCATGATAGGCCTCTTCCTACTTAATTGGACAACAGAACATTGATGAGACCGTGTTTGGCATCTGTGGAACTTGTAGAACCTGATAGAGTTTGTGTCCAGTTGGCCTAGACCTTTAAGAACTGGGATTCACTCCATGTCACGGTGACCAAAAAATCATCTTTGTATCCCCAGTGGCCAGCATGAAGTCCTGAAGAGCACCTAATAAATGTACATTGAAATAAGTTGAATTGAATTGTGAAGCCAGAGTCTTAGGCAAAGAACTGTGAATTTCAGAATTAGAAGACCTGGGTTTGAATCCCAACTGCCATTTACTACAGGTGTGATATTAGGCAAGTCACTTCCTTTTGAGCTGTACTTTCCCAAAATATAAAATGATGAGGGAGTTAAGATTATGTTTTTACCTCAATTAATAACTTTTCTTTATGCCCTTTTATTAAAACAAAAATTATTTCCCTCTCCTCAATCGAATGTTCCTTTGTAATAAGAAAAATATGATGAAAATTAAAACAAAAAAGTACATTGCGTCATTGTAGTCATGTCTCTTATTCTTTTGGTTCTGCTTTCTTTAAGCTCTATCATTTTATACAAGTCTTCTCATGTTTCTCTGAATTTGGAGTAAATTATTTTAATGGCCTTTTTCTTTTTTTTCAATTTTTTTTTCCAATGACTTGTTTATTTACTTTTAGTTTACAAGATTCAGTTCCACAATCCCTTAAGTTTCAGATTTTTTCCCCTCCTCCCCCCCCATAGTGGTGTGCAGTCATGTATAGGATCTGCAAATACTTTCACATTGTACAACAGTCTGGTTGTATAGAAGGGTTGTAACCAATGAGTGAACAATGGGAAAAAAGAAACAAAATCAAACATGAAAAAGAATGATAGCATGTATTGCTTCAGTCTTTAATGGCCTTTTTCAACCCCATATCCATGAACTGAATTTAATAGTAATCACTAAATACGTGTTTGAATTAATGACCTGCCTCTCTTTGTACATGAAAGATTGAAAGGAAAAGGGGTCTTTTCTTCATCATCAATCCTTATTGATCATTTACCGTCGAAAGGTACTGCTTCCAGTGGCAAATGCGTGATATGAAATTTTTCTTTATGTAGATACACAGACACACATAATCTATCCATATGATCTTTTTTCTTCTTTGATAAATAGCCAGAAGTTATTAAGATCTCCACGGAAACCTACCAGAAAAATTTCCAAAATCCCTTTCAAAGTTCTTGATGCTCCCGAGCTCCAAGATGACTTCTACCTGAATCTAGTAGACTGGTCATCCCTCAATGTCCTAAGTGTTGGCCTGGGCACTTGTGTTTACCTGTGGAGTGCGTGTACCAGCCAGGTATGGATGATGGGCCTTTTAGAATAAGAGTAGAAGAGTAGAGGCAAGAGGGAGTAGTTCTGTTCTACCTTAAGTAGCCACAAAAGATTCTAAAGTGGTTTTATGTATTTTTTAAATTAAATTAATTTTTAATTTAAAAAATGAATGTGAGATTCTGCTCTCTATAGAATGTTACAGCTAGACAAGACCTTAAGTCATATAGTAAAAAACATTGCTGAAAGGTCCCTTAAAATTATTAAGAACTGAGAGAGAGAGATAATAGCATGAATAGACATTTGTAGAATAGAAGACAACTTAGAACATAGAACTTTAATGCTGAAAGGGGCCTTAGAGAATATAAAGTGTTTGAGCCAGAAAAGACTTTAGTCTCAGATCTTATTAGACTGTTAGAGATCTTGGAACATAGACAGTTAGAGCTGATGACATTAGATACAAGCAAGTCAATAGCTTATATATTTATAGCATTTTAAGGTTTATAAAGTACACTCCTAATTGTTCTAGGTTCAGTACTGTATTGTTTAAATGCTTGCTTATAAGGAAAGACCCAAGAAATGGTCAGGGCTTTTAGGATTCTAGCCTTTTGTGCAGACCTAGCCTTCTGTTCCAGCTTTTCAGTCTTAAGGTTTATGTATAATTTTACATATTTAAATATTTTAAATGTTAATTTTTTTAAGCTTGGAGGTTCCATTGGATCTTTTTGCTAAATTTGCCTTTCACAATGCCCTAATCCCTTCACCCAAGGCGGTATACCAGATTAGCTGAGCATCCAACCCATCTGTCCACAGTAGTAACTCTGACTGCTCTCTGATCATCATGAGGCCTGATCTCAGGGTTCATAAGGACAAATGAAGTCTGGTTAGTGGTCAGGATCCCTTTAATTCTGCTTTTATTGACTCTCTACTATGTTCACATAACAGTCCTGGGACCCATATTATGTTATAACAGAAAGAACACAGGATTTGGAGTCAGTAGACTTGGATTCAAATCCTAACTGACCCTGACTGTCACCGGGAATGCATCATTTAATCTCTCTGTACTTCATTTCTTTTATCTGTAAGATGAGAATAATAGTAGCTTGTTAGTACCCACTCCTCAGAGTTGAGGATCAAATGAGGTAATATTGGTAAAGTGTTTTGTGAATCTTAAATATCAGATATTATTAAATGCTAAATTGTGTGATATTGACAGTGTAATAGGAATTCTGTTAAGGCAACAATTCAGTGAGGAATGGAGCATTCAGACACACTTCATGGAGAGGGTAGGACAAGGTGAATCTTGACAGCTGCATCAGATTCTGATAGGAGAGAAAACGAAGGACATTCCACTTGGGGGGAAGTGGAATTAGAAAAGCTTTGGAAGCAAAAGTGAGCCTGCTGTGTAAGAGTGTGTGGGGAGACCATCCAGCTGGAGCTCATTGATACCTCTGGGGAGGAGAGAAAACTAAATGGAGATAGGTGGGGTCAACAGCTACATGGAGGGGATAAGACTTGAGTTGGATCGTAGAGCATGGCTAGATGTGTACCTCAGTACTGTTGATGTTTGTTTTTTTCCAGGTAACCAGGCTATGTGACCTGTCTGTGGAAGGAGATTCTGTGACTTCTGTGGGCTGGTCTGAACGGGTCAGTGTCATGTGTTTCTTAGGGGTAGTATAGTGTGAGCTAGTGCTGAAACTGTTTCACTGGTACTCAACTGACACTCTGCTCTGAAAACTTGAAAAGGGTTACTGAGACACTTAAAAATGAATGACTTTGCCCTAATAGGACAGCTAGGTGGCACAGTGGATAGAGTGCCAGGCCTGATGTCAGAAAGACTCATCTTCCTGATTTCAAATGTGGCCTGAGACACTAGCTGTGTTACCCTGAACAAGTCACTTAACTGGTTTGCCTCAGTTCCTCAGAAGGAAGTGGCAAACAATTACAGTGTCTCTGCCGGGAAAACCCCAAGTGAGGTCAGGAAAAGTTAGACGCAGCTGAAACGATTGAACAACAAGAATCAACCTCAATATCTGTTCTATGCATAGAATTTTTAAAGAATTTGTTGTTCTTTCTTGAATTGTCTTCTTTAGCAGAGAAGGTCTCTGAGGTGGTGTTGTATAATGGGGGAAAAAAGTTTCACAAGCTCTTTAAAATTTACAAAATATTTTCCCCATAATAACCTTGAGATGTCACTTTGAAATGTTGGAAGAGCGTTGAGTTTGAAATCAGAAGACCTGAATTTGAATCCCAGGTCTGCCATTTGCTGCTTGTATAACCTTGAGTTAATCATTTATCTTCTCTGGGCCTCAGTTTTCTCTTATGTAAAATATCCAAAACATGATCGTAAGATTACTTTCTAAATGAACCTGTTGCTAACATAATATATTTGTGGTTGTATATTACAATTGCTCATCATCATTTTCCTTAGATTTGTTTAGCATCTTTTACTAATACTCATATTATTATCAGTAATGACATGAAATCCTGTGTTAAGTTTAACAGCCTATTTATTGTGTATGTGCCAAAGACAACAAACAGGAACATTTTTTAGTATCCCCTACACTTGTGAAAATTAGAAGAGCATTCTGTGGTAATTCATGTTAATGGAAAGGAACAAGTTTCATGCTCAAAAATTAAAAAAGATCTTCTCTACTCTCAGAGCCTATTGATAGGCTAATCTAGAAAAGCATTTATTAAAATAGTCTTGGAGAGAACTAACTCTCTAGAGATCTCTCCTTTTCCTGCATCTTTCTTTTCTCTTCCCTCAAGTCATCCTGTGTGTATATCTTTTGCTGATTTAGGGGAACTTGGTAGCAGTTGGCACACATAAAGGCTTTGTACAAATCTGGGATGCAGCGGCAGGGAAGAAACTGTCCATGCTGGAAGGTCACACAGCCAGAGTTGGTAAGAAACAGCCACAAAGATAACAGGAGACACTTTTATTTGCCTGGAAGGAGGGTAGGTGGAAATTGCCAAAATACCTAATATGGGATTTCACTCCATAAGTTGGAAGCCATGTTAATGTCTGGCAGCTTGAGCCTAGCCTAAATTTTCTGAAGGGAGAAGCAGAGGGCTTCAATTTTTAATTTACCAAAGCTCCATCAGGAAGATGAAAGGATTTTTTTATTTATTTAGTTGTTTGTTTATTTATCAAGGATTGTTTTATTTAGCACTCACAATGTGCAAGGCACTGCCAAGAACTAGAAATATAGATATAGACAAAAAGAAAGATAATTCCTGAACTCAGGGAGCTTATATTCTGATGAGAGAAGACAGTACATTAAAGGGACCTGAAAGACTGTGGAGTGGAATGGTGGGGAGAGATATAGTTTTGAGATCCAGAAATCCAGGAACAGAGTCAAAAGGGAAATAAAGACTAACCTGGGCCCCTCCACAACATGGAGGCTCCAAGAGGGAATCTCCAATGAAAGGAAAGGGAGAGATGTTCCATGTTGAGAAAATTCATAAGAGTGATTGGTTGTTCCAGGATGAGGAGGCCCTAGACAATGAGGGAAGTTCCAGGATGATTTGGAAGTCTAAGAACTGGAAACGGGGAAGAATGTCTTCATTAAATCAACAAAGGTCAATATATGTGTTGGCTTATCTTCGTCTGAAGGCTATCTAGAAAGTGCATTTGTGTTTCCTAAGATGTCTTTTGAGTGGGTTGGTTTCACAGCCATTGTGATTTTCAGTGTCCTCAAAACCATGTCATATAAGCATCATTTGAAGAAACTTAGAGGAGAGAGATGCAAGGAGACATAATTATTGTCCTTAAATATCTGAAAAGCTGCCTTGTGGAAGAGAAAGAAGATTTGTTCTGTGTGAAATTAGGACAAGTTGGGTAGAAATCCAGTCAATATAAGAAGTAACTTCCTAATAATCAATCATGGCCATTACTGGAACAGACCATCTTGTGAGATAAATCATAGAACCATAGGCATAAGAGGATAAAGGGACTTTAGAAGCCTTTCTTATCACTTTATAAATAAGAAAACGGATTTAGAGAGCTTAAATGATTTGACTAAAGTTACACAGATTATAAGTGAACAAAGGTTTGAACTTAAGTCCTCATTCCAAATACAACATTCTTTGTACTTCATCAGCTTGTCAAGGAAGTGAGTTCCTAGGGGAGCCAAGATGTTGGAATAGCGAGAAACAGTTCTGTGAGGAACTTTCCCCACCCCTCCAAAAAAAAAAATCTTCCTCCAAACATCTAGATCTAGAAAATGCACCAGACTGAATCCTGGTGGGAATAGCTAAAAAAAAAACTATGAGTGAGTCATTTTTTTAGCCTGAGTTGGCATAGGGAGATAGACATAATTCTGTAGTCACTGTGAACGAGCCCTAGAGCAAAGGATACTGGCATGTGAAGCATTCCAACACCCAAGGAGAATCTGTGAATTGGGACAAAAAGGGGTACCAGACCTATGCTGGGACCCCTCAAGAGGAACAAGTGCAAACTGGCAGCTTTGTTACCTACTACCCAATTCTGAATCACAGATCCAAAGGGCATTGACAAAAGGACCTTTTCCCTCCATCCCCCCTAGACACTATGCCCAGGCCAGGGCAAGTTCAGAACCAAATAATAAAAGCATGCCTCAGATTCCAGGAGAAGAGTGGAGTGTCATCTCTAGCTTCCACTCCAGTCTGAAGTCTGTTGAGGAATAACTGAGGTGAAAATCACAGACCAAAGGGGAACCTGCACTCTTGTAGCTCCGAACCAGCTGGGCTTCTTAGCTGGCTGACATAGCTGAGCTCAGCCATAATCTACTTCTGTCCAGACCCAAACCCAGGTCAGGAACTTGCCAAGTTCAAACCAGGAGGGCATTGTTCAGATTGTGCCTTGGATCATACAAGTTTGGGAACACTGAAAGCTTCCAAGTCCCCAGGCTGAGCCCAGCCTGAAATCTTAGAACAGCACAGCATTCAGTAACCAAAGAAAGCAACAAGACCAACCCAGATTTTCCCTACGAAAGTGCACCAAGTCCAGCCCTAAGAGCGTGAAGTCCAGAATCAGGAATTGAGCTGGAAGAAAAAGCAAACAGACAAAAATCCCACCATAAAGAGTTGTTATTGTGGCAAGAATGCTCAGGACACACAGAAGATGAAAATGGCTACCAAACATCTAGCCAAGGCTCAAAGGAAAACACAGCTTGGACACAAATTCAACTAGAATGCTTGGAAGATATGAAGCATTTTTTTAAAAGAGTTTTTTGTCAATGAAATGAAAGTCCTAGGGGGGGAAAAATGGAAAACAAATGAGAGCTGTGGAAGAAAAAAAAATCTGATAGAGAATTAATAGCTTAGTACAACAGGTACAAAACCTTCACCAAGCAACAAACTCCCTGAAAATTAGAACAGATCATATAGAAGATAATAACTCCATGAGACAAAGACCATAACTGTATAGAAATTTGAAAGTTCAGACATAGGAATTAATACAAACATAAAAAGAAAACATGAATGAACAGTGATAAGGGACAACATGAAGAAGGTAACAGAGAAGGAACCTTTATTTGCTGCAGCAGGGGGAGATTACTTGGAAACCATGTTAATATCCAGCAACATGAGCCCGACCTAAATCTCCTGAAGGAAGGAGCAAAGGGCTTCACTTTTTATTTCACCAGAGCTCCTTGAGAAGGAAGGATTGATTAATCAATTTCAGATAATGGGAATATATATTCCCATTATATTCTGTGGAAAATTGATATATCTTTCTCTTCTGGACCCTGTCATCAGAGATCACAGAAGGAGTCTACTTAGACAATCCCTGGGAGTGGTTCTGTTATGTCTTGATGATCTTTAGAAAAAAAAGAATAGAAAGAGAGGAAAAGAGGAATATACTAGGTGGGAGAAGAAAAGGTTAGGACAAATTTTCCCACATAATCAGGATGCACAAGTAAACATCTGCACAAACAAGGAGAAAAGCTTTGAGGAGAATAACTGACATTTGAACTTTACTCTCTCATAAACTGTTCGAAGGAAGAAAGAATACACAGAATTGGGTACAAAAATACATTTCACTCAACAGGGAAATAGGAAACGGAGAAGAGGGGAGGGATCAGTCCTAAACAGAACACACCCTAAGCATGTATGAAAATTCATTTTATATATAAATATATATATATATATATGTGTATACACGCACTTTTTTGAAATTGCAGAGTATGGGGATCTGAAGGGGAGAGTGCTCATAAATTAAAGAATGGCTAAATAATGTATGGTGTATAAATGTGATGAAATACTATCATGCTGTAAAGAAATGATGAAGGGGATGGTTTCAGAGAAATCTGGGAAGACTTGATACAGAATGAGGTGAGCACAACCAGGAAAACAGTTTATACAAACCCAACAGTATGGTAAAGCCAGAGAGTTTTGAACAAATTAGGAATTCTGATCAGTACAATGATCAGCCACAGTTACAGAAGATTTATGATGAAACATGCTGTGCATCTCCTGATGGAGGAGAGAAAGATTTGAGCACAGAATGAGGCATGTTTTTTTGGACCTGGTAAATGTGGAAATTTGTTTTGCTTGACTCTGCACGTTTGTAATAAAGGTTTTGTTTTTCCTTCATGCTTATTTGAAGATGGAGAGGAGAGAGATGGCATGAAAAAAAATTTAATTTTTTTAAACTGAGTTCTCCATAATTTGAAGAGTGGGTTCAGCCACTTAGTTCAAGTGCTCCCTTCTTCACAAAGCCTTCCATATGCCTGTATGTGTACATGTCATCTCCCTTGGCTATAAACTTTTAGCTCTTTGAGAGCAGGGACTTTTCATTGTATTTGTATCCCCATTGCCTAGCATAGTGCTTGACCCATAACAGTCATTTAATATTTGTTGGTTACCTGTTTAACTGGATACCAATTTATTGAGGATGTGCAGAGACTCAGCCATCAGATAGAGACACAAACTTAGCGAACTCCAGTGTCCCTTCTAGCCCTGCAATTCTAGGAGTCGTAATATTTCTCTAGTCTGGCAGTTTGCAGACAGGTATTTTCAGCTCACTTCACTTTCCAAGGAAAGTTTTGCATGTTTCTGGCCTTCTCAAAGAGGAAGACTTCATAGAGCCATTGCTTATCTATCAGGGCTGCCTCTGTTTGACTTCCTGGAGGCAGCCTTATACACTTCGTCAGGTCATTGTTGCTCCATCTTAGGTGCATTGGCCTGGAATGCAGACCAGCTTTCTTCTGGGAGCAGAGATAGAATGATTCTCCAGAGAGATATCCGAACACCCCCAGTGCAGACTGAACGGCGGCTGCAAGGTCACCGGCAGGAAGTGTGTGGGCTAAAGTGGTCCACTGATCACCAGCTTCTTGCATCAGGTGGAAATGATAATAAGGTATGAAACTGTGTGGCCTCCTCATCTATTATGCAGGGTGAAGTCTTGTGTCTCAACTGACCAGTTACCATTAAGCATCTCTAATGTAACAAAGCTCTTCTTCCACACCAGGAATGCAAAGTTGAGAAACAACAGTATCTTCCTCAAGCACCTGGCAGTCTAATAGGGGTATCTGGTCTTTGCTAATAGTCTCAGCTCTTCCATGGTGTGATGTATCAACTGATTAGGTTCTCTTTCTCCTTCTGGGGAGGCCAAGTCCTGCCTCTCAAAGGGTAATACAAGGTGACATGGTATAGAAATGAGTGAACATCTACTCTGATCCCTCTGTCACTGTCACAGGACCAGCAGGGTATGGGGTAGGGTGAGAAAAGCGCAGGCCTGGGAGCCAGCTGATATTGACTTCAATCCTGTCTCTGGAATATAATTCCTGTGGGACCATGAACAATTGGGACCACTTTACCACCACTGAACCTTGGTTTCCCCGTCCTTAAAGTGGGAATGAGAATATTTGTCTGCCTGTTTAATGGGTCGTCTGAAGAAAACTCTTTGTCAATATTAAAATGATAGATGGAAGTGAGTTCTCATCATCCTCATTGCATTATCACAACTCCTGGCCCTCAGAAATCTTGTGGTCAAATTGAAGAGAAACCGAGTTAATAAAATTTTAAAACTACTAAAATGTGACATGACAGTAATTCCTATTTTCACATGTCAGAAACAAAGCTTAAGTTCTTTCCCCCAGTCTATCTCTTTTCCAAATGTCCCTGTTTCTTTTAAGGGTACTACCATCCTCTTCCAGTTTCCTCAACTCTTCGCTCTCTCTCATCTCACAGGAGGCAAGCTTGGGGGAGCAGTGGATAGAGCACTGGGCCTGGAATTAGGCAAACCTGATTTCATTTCCAGACTCTTCTACTAATGTAGCCACTCCCTTAGTTCAGGCCCTTTCACCTCTTTCCTGAACTATTGCAGTAGTCTCCTAATTGGGCTTCCTGTGTATCTCATCTCTCCCTTCTCCAGTACATCCCTGACACTACATAGCAACCAAAAGCACAGGTGTTTAATGAAGTTATTCTCCTATTCGGTAAACTCTAGTGGCTTCCTATTTCTTCGGGAGTCAAATACAAACTTTTTTCCTTGGCATTTAAAGCTATTCTCTCTAAGTTGTCTTGTATTTATTTCTTATATACTATTTATATGCATAAATTTGCCCTACAAATAAAATGTAAGCTTCTTGAGGGCAAGGCCAGCTTCTTTTTTTCTTTTTTTTTTTAATCCCTAGCCCGTGATACATTTGGATGCTAAATGCTTGTTGATTGATTGATAGGTGATTTTAGATATTGGTGTGATTTTTGGCTACTCTCCCTTCCAACATCTACTTTTCTCCCTGAGACCTGAAATTCCACTGTTAATGATTATTTCTTTTGAGTTAAATGTTTCCCTTTCCCCTCAGTCTTTTTTTACATATGAAATCTGACTTCTCTGACAGAATCAGGCACACAGCTTTGCAAGAAATTTGTTGAAGGTGACTAGAAATCTGTGAGAAGATAACATGGTCTGAATGGATTTGGAGTCAGAATACCTTGGTGTGAATCTGGCCTCAGCTTCCTACTATGTGTGTGACCCTGGACATATCACCTAACCTCTGTAGATTTGAGTTTTCTCATCTGTCTAATGAGATGGTTAGACAAGATCATCTGTAAGACCCTTTCTCCCCTTCAAGTCCTGTGAACTGTAGTTCTAGTCACAATCCACTAATAACTTCTTTATGACCTTAGGCAAGTCATTTCCCCTACTGGACCTCAGTTCCTCTATATGTAAAAGTGGAGATGACCTCCAAAGACCAGTTTAGCTGTCGGGGTTCAGGAGTCATTCACTTTACTATTTTGAAATTACCAGCCTCATGGTCCAGAAAACCCAGATTGACAGGTTGATTTCATCTCTTCTGTCTTATTTCCCCAGCTTCTGGTCTGGAACCACTCCAGTTTAAGTCCTGTCCAACAGTACACCGAGCATCTAGCAGCTGTGAAAGCAATCGCCTGGTCTCCCCACCAGCATGGCTTATTGGCATCAGGTGGTGGAACAGCTGACCGCTGCATCCGCTTCTGGAACACTCTTACAGGACAGCCCTTGCAGTGTATTGATACTGGTTCTCAAGTGTGCAACCTGGCCTGGTCCAAACACGCCAATGAACTAGTAAGAGCCAGAAAGTGATCTAGTGTCTGTTGAAAACTGTCACATGGTTTGGCAGCCTGTAGGGAATGTGCCATAGAGACTCACATGGTATATTTCTTATTGGTGTGTTGGTGGTGGTCACAGAAAGATCTAGGTATATTGGGGTAGGGAGGGGACAGGAATGGGGAGGAGAGGAAAACATCTATTGCTCTTGCCTTCCTCCTGGGCACGTGTCATCACTCCCTGACTCCTGAGGCATGTAAATTCCAGGAATCTGGAATTTGGGGAGGGATGGCCAGGATGGATTACGGCAACATTTAGAAATAATGGGGTAGAAGTGTTCGTAGAAAGAAATGTGGCCTTGGTATAAGCAAAAGCTCCCTAACAGTTGGAACTTTCCAAAAGTAGAGCCCAGAGATAATGGATTTCCCAGAGTCTGGCTGGCCATTTGTTGGAAATGTTGTAGTTTTCCTGTTAAAGTACAGGTTGGTTTAGGTACCCTCTGAGGTGCCTTTCTTACTCTTCATTTCTTTGCATCTGTCCCCCTGAATATATCTCTGGACTTCCCTGAGTACATGCATTCAGGCACATACCTTCTTTCTCCACCTCCTGCTCTCAAGAGAATGCATCATTTAAGATCTTACATGCCACTTGAGAAGGATTGTCAACCCCTGGCTTATGTGCTCAGCACTGTGAAAGATAGGAAAAAAGTATAATTCATGGTCATTGCCTTTAAATCAGTAATACGCATGAATAATTAAACTGTTCCCTGAAGTATCAAATCAGGTGGTAGATTTTAGATTACACCCAGAACAGTACTTCCCACACTCAGTAGTGTCCAGTAACTGGGTGCTAGTTGTCCTCCAAGAGCACAATCATCCTTGGACAGGCTGCCCTTGTTTTGAAATTTCTTGTTTTCCTCCTCCCTCTCAGGTGAGCACACATGGATACTCACAAAACCAGATCCTCGTCTGGAAATACCCTTCCTTGACACAAGTAGCCAAACTGACGGGACATTCATACCGAGTTTTATATCTGGTAAGTCACTGAATAGCAGAGTTTTCTGAATCTATTTGGCCACAAAGTGTTTTGGGACTTGAAATAAATTTAGTTCTTTTGAAAAAACATTAAGTGTCTACTGTGTGGTAGGCATTGGACATATAAAAGCAAAACTGTAATGAACAGTGTCTCTAGTCAAGGAGCGTACAAGCAGAGGAGTGGGTGATCAGAACACAGAAGTAAGGATAATACAAGTTAGGGGGTAAAGCAGGGGAGCAAGAGAGACAGAAGGCATGAATGGACACTGAAGGAAAGTTTGAAGAGAGAAAGAATACTGACAAAGGGGAGTGTCAGCTTCTGTGAGTTTTGAAGGAAGAGATAAAGATTCCAAAAGGCAGGGATAAGGAATGATTACCTTCTAGTCATAGCTGGTGGAGGGAGTGTTTTTTGGGAATGCATAGAGATACGTGATGATGAATTCTGGGGACAGATTTGACTGGAGTTTTTGAAAAGGGTAAGGTGAAATAAGGGCCAAGAAGAGGTAGGATGAAGCCTGATTGTGAAGGGTCTTGAATTTAAGGAATTCCACACTAAGGAATTTTAATTTTAATGATAACAGTAGCATTTAAATAGTGCTTCAAGGTTTTCTTCATAACAACCCTGGGAGGTAGGTGCCATTATTATCTTCATTTAACAGATAGGGAAACTGAGGCAGACAGCACTTAAGTTGACTTGCCCAGATAAATAAATAAACATGAGTAAGCAAGAAGTAAGTTTCTGAGGCAGAATTTGAACTCAGATCTTCCTGACTCCAGGTCTAGCATTCTATCCACTATCTGTTGGAGATGTTATTGAAGGTTTTTGAGCAATGGTGTGGTCAAACCTGTACCACAGAAAGATGATGTTAGCAGCTTTATGCAGGAGGGATAAAAAGGGAGAGACACCAGGTAGGAGACTGTTCCACAGACAGGATCTGAGAGCTTGTCTTTAGATTTCTGAATAGCTGTCACATGGAAGAAGGACTGGACTTACTTTGCTTGGCCCCAGAAAGCAAAACTCAGACCAGTGCAGGGAATTGGGTGGAGGAACAGTCTAAGAAAAACTCCCAACAACCAGGACTTACAGAGGCAGCAAGGTGGCACAGTAGATAGAGCATTGGGCCTGAAGTCAGAGGGAGAGAGGATCAGATTTGTTCTCAGATGCTTAGCTTTGGGCCTATCACTTAATTACTACCTGCCTCACTACCTTTAACGATCAAAGGGCACCTACCTCCCAGGGTTATTGTGAGATAATACAAAGCACTTACTACAATGACTGGCACATAGTAGGCACTTAATAAAAGTTTGTTTCATTTTTTCCTCCCCATCCAACAATGGAATAGCCTGCCTTGGGTAGTAATGAATTACCTCTTCTAGAAGTCCTAACAAACAAAAAATGACATGACCACTTGTTGAGTATGTTGTATAATAGTAATAGTCTTTCCCAACTACAGTTTTACAGCAAATTGTTCCTGGGCTTCACAACTTTGACTACCAAATGATATGACCTTTTAGAAAATTGATAGCCTTTCTGCTCTTGCCTGTGTCCTACTCATTCTGGCTCCCATTTTCCTGATTTTTGAATCACCACACCCAGACTAGATCAGGTAGAAAAAAAAAACACATGCATATAGATATTTGACAGGTCCTCCATATCAACTGTGTTATGAAATGCTGCAGAAGAGGCATTTCATGCTTCACGTCATGTTGGATTAGGTGACCTTTTTAGATCTCTTACAACTCTTAAGATTTTAAGATTCTATGACTAGACTTGGAGCATAGAATGTTTCTTTGACAAATGAGGGCCAAAGAAATCTTGACAAAACTGAGTAAATAAGGTCTTTTTTCATAGTGGGAAAAAAAAAATCTCCCTCATAAGTTTTTTGGAAGGGGGCAGGGATAAGAACTGGACCTGGGATTTCTTTACTGTAGGGAGCTCCCTGCAACATCCTTCTGTGCATTTAATAGTCTTTTGAGAGTTGCCTAGAAAAGGAGAAGTTAAGTAACTTAATCAGTGTCACAGGCAAGATTTAAACCCTGGGAATTTGAGGGCCAGGTCTCTACTATGCTATGGTGTGTCTTTAAGGTTTTTCAAGGTAGATGTCATACATGCAGATTTTATGCAAATATACAAAGAATCTGTTTTCATGGGGGAGGAGTTTGCAAACTCCCAATGTGGGAATTTCCTCCAACACATCCAGTAGTGTCAGACATTGGGTTTGAACTCGGGTCTTTCTGACTCCCAGTACTCTGTGTCCCCACTCTGCTATACTGCCTCTGTTTAGTAAGTTTAAGGTGGGGCATATTGCATCAACATTTTCTCACAGAGCTTCTATTCACACTGCATGGAATATTAAGATTCCTTGAAACAGATTTGGTGGAAAATGCTAAAGTAGGACACCAGACAATCTTCTCTATATTCTGCCTTCTCCCCCAAACTCCTTCCTGTACTGTGTGAATAATTCATGTGGGTATTGAAGGGATGTACCATGTTTGGGAGGCTGGGGAACAGGACCATGCTTCTTTTTGCCTTCAGATTTGACATTGAACAGTTTCAGAATTCAACTGCTACCTTGAGCAACACTTGAAATAACAATTTTTCATCTGCAGTCTTTCATCCCTAATTTAGAAGTTCACCTGCTTGAAGGAGGGTAACTGAACCCATCTGACCTTATGAGGAAATCCTCTGTAGCTGGACTCCTAGAATCCTATACATTTCTTCCCTACAGGAGATTTAGACAGAGTAGGGGAGAGTTATAGCTATAACTATTGTAGATGGAGCTGTAATTCTCCCTTGAGGTCTCAATATTAAAATATTGAAAGGCAGAGTTATAGCTATAGGATTATGAGTTAATTCCCCCTTAATATCTCGGTTCTTAAGCCTGTACCTAACCCCAAGGAAGAGATTTATTTCTTACCCACATCTGACAGTTGACAGGAGTAGAGTAACTAATAAGAATACGTTGAAACCAGTGTTTTCATTTCCTCTCTCAGGCAATGTCTCCCGATGGAGAGGCCATAGTTACAGGTGCTGGAGATGAGACTCTGAGATTTTGGAATGTTTTTAGCAAAACCCGTTCAACAAAGGTAAGGTATATTGTGATAGAATGTCAGGCCCATGAGTTCCTTATGGTGTCCAAGAGCAATGATGTATCATCTAAGGAAAGCTGTGCCTGGGCTTGCCTAGGTCTCTCTTCATGTAGTCTGAATGTAGACGCTGTCTGATTTCTGTGTCTTCATTTCTTCAGCTTTGTACTACTTTTACATCATTTGTCTTCGTGCTGCAGTGTGTGTGAATGGGTGTGTGGGTGCATCCTCTATTAGTCAGTGCCCTCTGTAAGGATGTGGTACAGTGGGAAAATTGCTGGCCTTGGAATTACAAGGTTTGGTGCTGCTGTAGATCACTTCATCTTTCTTAGCCTCAGTTTCTTCATTTGTCAAGTAGGGATAACAGTGCTTGCACACAACGTGTCTTAAAGGGTATTTGTGAAGAGTTTTTATAAATCACAAAAGTATGACATAAACAATAATTATTATTTACTAATTATTTTCCATAAGTGCCTAATAGTACATTGTGTATGCTTAATTATTTTTGAATGAATAAATTATGTGTACACTGCTTATTCTGCAAACATTTATTAAGTGAAAGGAGATTGGAGGAAATAGAAGTTTGTAAGACACTATCCCTGCCTTTGGAAAATTTACCATCAAGAAAAGGAGATAAGTCACATATACAGATAACTGTTACAAGTCTTATCAAGTGCCATATAAAAGAAGTGAAGGAAGCACTGTGAGCTTCCTTAGGAAAAGGAGAGCATTTTCATCTGGGGGAATCAAAGAAGGCTTCTTGGAAGAAGTAGCATGAGATCTGGGTCCTGAAGGATGGATAGAATTTCAATAGGTAGTAGTGGAATAATGCTTGTCTTGTAGTAAACATAGGGTGAATTTACTGAAATAGTGGACCAAGGGAGGTAGAAAAGTATTTCTGTCCCTTTTTAGAAAGCAAGTGAATGATTTAGACCAGGGTTACAGAGCCACATATTCAGTTTAATTTAAGGCAGGATTATTTTCTCCCCCTACCCTCATCTAGACCCACATTAGAAATATAAAGCATATCATTCTTTAAAGTATACGCAAAAATATTGTGTATTCTCAATCCCCTACATATATGTATTACCACACTTTGAAGTGTATGTGATTAAATATACCTATACAGAGGATTGAGAGTGTACAGTTCAGAATTAGGATGGAGATAATACTGGGTTTTGCCAGAAGGCAGACTTAGAAAATGAATTTGACCATTTCTGAGTCACCCTGGTAGGTGGAAATACTGGACAAGGAAAGGAGAGGATTGTTAAAAAGCAAAAAAAAAAAATTTTTTTTATTTTAAAAACCCTTCATTTTTAGAGAACGTGAGGATTTAGAAGTTTAGGAATAAGTGGGGAAGTTATGAAAAACTAGGCTTCAATTTTCCCATCCATAAAATAAGGGAATATGAGAGAATTTATTTAGTTGACTTTTTTTGCCCTTGTACATTTACATTTTGGGTTTTGTGGTTCCTTCTTCTCTTTAGCCTTAGGATCTTGTTCTGTACAATGGGGGCATTCCCTTTTTTCAAATTTCATTTATTTCTCCTCATCTCAGGGAACAAACAGAACAAATCTAATACCTCATATGGATAATATCAGCCCTTTGGGTACTTGAAGACACCTATCCTATTCTCCCTCCCCCCCCCCCCACCAGATCTACTATTCTCCAAGATAAATAACCCCAGTTCTTTCAAATGATCCTCTGCAGTATGAGCTACTTTATGTCTTTTTCTAAAATGTAGTACCTAGAATGGAATATAATACTCCATATATAGTCTGACTAGGACACACTAAATACCAGGCATCTCTTAATGAAAAAGCATAATGGAAGAGATAGAGAGCCATATTTGAAATAGGGAAGACCTCCTTTCAGAATGTGTCCTGCATCTGCCAGACTAGCTCTGCAATCCGTAAGCAAATTAATTTCTCATGGTGCTAGGTGTCTCTAACTCTGTATGATAGAGAGGTGCCAACCTATGTTGATAGTGAGATTTTTGTTACCCGTGTATATATAGTATAAGTTATAAGTATAAATTACCCTTACACTATAAAATCTCAAGTCTAGACCCTTTTCCTTTCCTAGGATCACTTTAACTTTCTTGGTTGTAGACTCACATTGTATTTTCTGTCTGTGATTTCACCATCCCTCGGTCTCCTATCTTATACCTATGGAGTTGATTTTTTTCTTCCATATATAGGACTTTAATAAATCCCTGTTAAGAGGGGTGAGGGGGGAAGACATAGGAGAGAATAGATTGGGGGAGGGGGGATACACTGGGATGGCTGTTTTGGGTGATGGGTAGGGGAAAGATGGGGAGAAAATTTGTAACTCAAAATTTCATGGAAATGAATGATGTAAACTAAACTAAAATAAAAATAAAAAATAAAAATAAATCCCTGTTAAAGTTCATCCCATTAGATGTATATCCATGTTTTAAACTATCAAAATCTTTTTGAATCCTCTCCCTGATATCCAGTGTGGTAGCTGTTCCTTCTAATTTTGTGCTATATGAAAATGTAATAAACTCACCATCTTTGCCTTTATCTGATTCAATGATAACACCATTAAACAGCAGAAGGCCTAACACAGCTCCCTGTAGTACTCCCTTAGAGCCGGCTTTACAGTAGGACATCACACCATTAATTTCTACTTTTAGGATCCAGAAATTCAACTATCTCCTCCTAATTGTACTATCATGTAAGCCACATTTCTCTATCTTTTCCATTAAAATGGCATGAAAGACGTTATCAGATATTTGCTAAAAACCTAGGTAAACTCCAAAGCATTCCACGTTATCTGCCAGTCTTGTAACTCTATCAAAAAAGAAATTAAGATTAGTCTGTCGTGATCTTTTGATGAAGCCATAATGGTTCTTTGTGATCATCATTTATCTTAAAAAGATGCTTACTAGTCATACTTATAATAATCTAGAATCTTGCCAGGGACCTCCTGGGTGACAAAAACGCCACTATTAACGTAGGTCAGCACCTTCTCTGTACGTTATGGAGTGTTAGAGAGTTAATCTCCCGGAGATTAATCCACTTGCCCAGGGTTGCAGAGCTGGTATGTCAGACACAGGACACACTTTGAAAGGTCTTTCTTGTTTCAAGACTATTTTCTTCTCTTTTTTGAAAACCAGAACATGTGCTCTTCTCTAACATTTCAGATACCTCTCCCAATCTTCCACAGTCTTTCAGAGGTTACTGACAGTAGTCTATCAGTCACATCTTCTAATTTTTTTCAGTGTCCAAGGAGGTAATTCTTCTGGACATATGGGCTTAAATTCATCAAGGTCAACTTGGTGCTATATTACTATCTCCTTAGTTATCTGAGTACTAATTCTCTGTTAGGTATTATTGTTCATTCTTCTTGGGCAGGGCAAAACAAAAGAAACATTGAGAAACTGTCTATCTGTTGTCCTCCTCTATCACCCAGTCTTCTCCAGGGAGTAATCCTGCTTCTCTTTTCTCCTTTATTTTCCTTAGTTTTTCTTGAGAACCCCAGCCTATTCCTACCTGTAGCACTCCTAACATTATTCTTGCATGATCATGCTGTGGTTTTTATATTCGTCATCTTTTACCTGCTCTTGCCTCTATCTTCTGTACATATGCTTCTAAAACCTAAGTTGATGGTGAATTATCTGTGATTTCATTTTTGTTTCTTTTCAACTTAAACTTTTTCTTCATGATTGTTTCTCTCTGTCTAAAGAATTTCAATCTTGAGAGCTTCACATCTTTCCTGGGCTGACTTTTCCCCTGTTTTTTAGTCCTTGGGATTATACTTCTCAAACTCCAAGATAGGATGATCACTGCCTCCCAAGGTTTCCATCATTTCTTGCCTCAGCAACTACTTCCCTTTGGTAAGAATCAGATTCAGAGCAGAATTTCACCTTTTTTTCTTCCTCTGCCTTTTGAAGGTAGAAATTAGCAGTGAGGTAAGTCAAAAAGTTATTTTATTGTCCAAGGCTTTATAATCATTGACAATACTTTTTAGGTTTCTCCTAGCAGTGTCATTTCTGCCCATGAGAATCACCAGAAGTGGATCAGTCATCCAGATTGACAATGCTTAGGACTTTCTCTGTCAAATCTTGGGCATATACTCCTCACAAAGGTAGATCTGTTGTTATCAGGTCAACAAAATACCTGTTTTAGCTTACCCCTTAGCAAGATGCCACCTTTGTCCCCTTGTTCTTTTATACTTCTTACTGTTACTGGATGATCTTTTACCTGATATTACCTATAGATACACGTTATTCATTGGATGACAGGTAACTGCTTTTTCCAAGCTCCCTGTTCTTTCTGAAACATCTTGTATCTGTTCCTTGATTCCAAGTGTTAGGCTTTTTTCCTTCCCTTTCTTTCTGTAACATTCTAATACCCTCTAGCCTTCTCACGTAAGTCAGAATCTGCTTCTTTGTTTTCACATTGAAGCCCTTTCATTTTTTAAAGGAATTCTTCACTCTTCTTACAAGGCTAGGAAGTGGAGTCCTGTGTGCCCAAGCTCCTTTACCTTTCTTCCTGGTGGAAAGCAGCTTGCACTTAGAGCTTGGTGTGGCAGAAATATAAACAGTGCATACCGTGTAGGTCACAGTGCAATTCTCTCTGGCTCATGTATACTAGAAGTGAGAACTTTTAGTCTTTGTCATTTTTGTTGGTAACTTCTCTGTAGAACTGGGGTTTTTTTTTCAACTTTTGAGTCCTTTGAGTGGCTTTGGGGAGGTGGAAGCCCAAGGGCAGACAAGTGGGAAACCATAAGGAAACTCTTCCCCTTCTTCATCATATGGGGTTTCTCCCTGTAGTTAAGAGTATTGATCTGTTTGCCTGTAAACCCTAGATTTTAGGCTGCTGATCTCTGCCTTGTCATGCTTTAGAATCAGAAGGTGGCTGCCATTCATAGAGGAATAGATTGTTACCTGGAAAGGAGTCTAGAGTTCATCTAATCCAGCCTTCATTTTGTAGAAGAGCAATATCCTGAGTTTTTCACTTGTTCAAGGTCACAAAGCTATTAAGTGGTAAAGATGGAATTCATATTCAGGTCTTCTGACTTTAGGTCCAGCGCTCTCTCTTCTATCCTACTGCTTTATTTTTTTTGCTTGTGGTTGATTGGACTAATAAGGGTACATGTCCTTCAAAAGCATCCCCTTTGTTCTAACTAATCCCTTATTATACATTCACCTCTTGAATCACGTGGTTTTGTGAGGTCCTTTCCAGCTTTGAAGTTCTAGCATTCTACTTTTTTATGCTTTTTCCCCACCTAAAAATCTTCTGTAATGAAAAAGTTATGGCTATAGTTGAATAAATTGTTTCCTCTGCTATAAAGTTACTGAGTTACTGTCTGGCAGAGTAAAAAGTAAAGACAGGGTTACTGTCTGGGATTAAGGAGGGTAAAGTTTGGTGTGGAAAGAGATTGAATTAAGAGACCTAGACATTAATTGGATGTTGTACATAACCTCTGAAGTTCTATCCACCTCTTAACATTGTTGAGTTCAGTTCCAGATCTGTCACTAAAACTAGCTGTGCTTCCTTGGATTTAATAACTATAAATCATTTCATCTCTGTAAAGGTTCTGTTTCCTTATATGTGAAATGAGGACCATAATTTGCCACTTTCCTGGATGTGATGTGAGATATAATGGATGTTTCAGGCCATACAGACTGGAAATCACTGTACAGGTGTATATAGGATTGTAAGGTCTAAAGGAAATCATTTGTTTGTGAATATGAAACTTCCTAGAAAAGTAGCAAACACTACATATAAAATCCTTGTATCTCTGCACTGGAGAGGACTTCAAAGGTCATCTAATCTCTTTCTTAGATTCTTTTCTTATCCTCAACCCCTTTCCCCAATATAGGAATCTTAATCTAATCTCTGCTTGAAGACCTCGGACAACTATTTGAAGCAGTTCCTTTTGTTGTTGGACAGTTCCAGTTGTCTGAAAGTTTCTGCTTACCTTAAGCCCAAATGTATTTCATTGATGCTTAATAAATGCTAATTGTTCCTTGTTCAATATCCTTTTCTCCTCTTTATTTTTAGGAATCTGTATCTGTCCTAAATCTCTTCACTAGAATCCGGTAACTCCCCAAGCCCGCACACCAGGACCACACTACGTTGTACAGGGAAAAACCACTAATCAACGTGCATGGAACCCCAATTATCAACTGGAAGATAAAAAGGGTAGGGCGGGTAGGTGGACCTGGAGAAACCTTCAAGATTCTTATTAAATACCTGATTGTGAACTTGTTGAACAGTATTTGGGAAGGGGACAAGGTTGGGGGGAACCACTCAAACTTTAAGAGGAGCCCATTCTTTACAAAGGGCAAACAGAAGAGAGCCAAAATGGGCAGCATCTCCATTTCACACACCAGAGAGGACTGGTGTGGCCAGGACCAGCTCAGCTTGAGAACAAGGATACCTCTTCGGCTCCATCACCTCTGGGAAGAGAAGAACAAACTTCCTTTTTTTGTCATTGTTGTAGTCCAGGGGAAATGGGGACTGGGAGGTCAGGGGGAAAGTCAGAGTGCATGTGACCGTAATGTCATGACAGCCCCACACCCTCTGTCTAAATGGGCTGCTCGAGAAGCCAAGGCCCTTTGGGGCCAAACTTTCTCATGTCAAATGGGACGGGAATTAGGAAACAGTAACCTTTCAAGGGATTCACAGCTGGGATTTGGGATTTCCAGCCCCCAGAAGGTGCCAAAGCTAGGAGTGACCATCCAGAAGGAGAGTGAAATGCCGTACTATGTGTTCTCCAGTGCATGCCACACACTCTTAACTGTAAATCCAAAAGGCCAAACAGCTCTACTGTACTCCAGTGTGGTGATTTGTGTAGGTGGGACAGCTTATACTGGCAGATTTAACCACCCAACTTAAAACAAAATGGTGACATCCAGCACTTAAATTGTTTAGGGTTTAACAACCATGAAGGCCTCCATGGATACAGCAGAAGAAAAGATTTCATTGCAGCTCCATTAAAATGACTTTTTAAGGAAACAATATCATTGAGAATGTGACCCATTCAAAACTCATCTCTCTATGTCTTAGCCGTATGGGGAGAAATGACCAGTGTGTGAAAGTTCTAGCAGAACCAAGGAATGTTCGGTCTAACCATATGTACTGCCACGTAGGTAATTGCACCACGTGGGTCATAAAAAAGGGTGGGGGGTTGGTTTTGTTTTTTTTTAAGGATGAGGTAATATTGGGTTGGATTTGCTATCAAAGAAAACAAGCTATTTCAAATTGTCATTCTTTTGAATGGAAAAAGAGGGCATCATGTGTTTATGAATCTGGACACCAGCTTTTTTTTTTATCTTTATTAGATCAAAGCTTTTCAGAAAAGCATTTTTACTTTTCAGAGTGAAATCTTAATTCCTTTGTTTCCTACTGGACAAGTGGGTTTCTTGGTGCTTTGAGTGGTACAGTGTAGGGAACCTTGGGAAGGGCAGTTTATGTGGCTTCCACTCCCTGCAGTCCTTTACTCCTATCGATGTGCTAATCCTCAATCCTGCTGTACATTTTGCCTTCATCCCTGTTCCTTTTCCCCACTGTAACTGGATGTCAGTCTGTTCTGTCTCTTGTTTTCCTTGTTTTGGTTATTCTTTCAGTAGACTCTACCCTACCATGTGGAACATGTGGATTCTGAGTAAAAAGGTCAGTCAGGACAGTCTGGAATTAACAACTCCTGCATAATTATCCTGGTGAAGAGCAGTCTCCTTAAGAAAGAATTGGACAATTTGGACCTGACAAATTGTAGTTCATGTGTGTTCCTTAGAGCTTTAGGCAAGAAGATCTTTGAAACCCAGTGCCTGGCTCTTCCGCCACCCTTAACCCTTTTGACAGTTCTTTGGCCAACCTAGGTGTGCCTATTGTAGCCTGTGAGAGCTGTTGAAGCCAAACTACCATTTGAGCCTTTCAGTCTTTTGCCTTCCTCCTTCCGTGCCCTCTCGTATCTACCTTTTAAGCTGGAATGACATGGCCTAGACTTCTGTGACTCATGTAGAAATTAGCCTGTCACAGCAGTTCCTACCTCAGAGGTTTAAGCCAGTGAGGGCCTGTTCTTGGAGTAGAAATGAGCACCAAGCCTGGGTGGGGAGAGTTTGGGGAAAGGCAACTGATTGAAGTTCCAGAAGAGACTTGATGCTTTTCGTGCTGGTCACGTGTAAGGACCATCCTCACCCCTGCCCTGAATTTCAGGGTACTTTGAAAACTCCAGGTTGAAAAATAATGGGAGAAACAAGAAAGCCACCTATTCCCTCAGGGGTCCAGATGCTCCACTGCCCAGCCATGCCATTGGAAAGATTATGACGGGGCAACTGTAAACATTCTTTATTAAGTAGAGCGGTGAGCTGGTAGGAAACATCATGAAACGTGAGACGGAGGAAAAGATGTCTTGCCAACAGGCCAAGGTTTTCTTGGCTTCCTAACCTGAAAGCCAATCCCCAATGCCTTAGCTTACAGTTGAAATGCCCAACCAGGCCTCACCTTTCTCTTAGGTCTACACTGTGTAGCTTCTTCTAAGCTAAAAAGAGACTTCAAAGCACAGGTGAGAATTTTATTTGGATTTATTGGAGAACTCTGCTTTTTGAAATAATGTTTCCTTTGCTCTGTGACTTACCTTGAGCCCTCCCATATGTATGTCTATGTGTGTATATATGTATTTGTGGTGGGGGGTTTTTTTTGTTTGTTTCATGTACTGAGTCAAATCAACTCATGATTTTCATAGAACTCAGCCTAAGAAAAGCATGAGAAGGATAGTAAAGGGGAATAACCAGCCAAGTCTCCAGAGTTTTCCAGGTTGTTAGCTTTTTTTAATGGCCAATGAATGTGCACATTATTTTCATGCCTCTTAAAATTTTCATTTTTAAAATCAAACATGATTAAACTGGACAGCTGAGAAACTGAATTTCATTCCACACTTAACTAGAGGCAGAAAGAGCATCTTCCCAGTGAAATTAATCCTGCACCCAAGCCTCACAGCCTTGGGAAGAAAGGCCATTGAATCCTTTCAGTTCTATTCTAGGCACAGTTGTCATTCATAGTCAAGAATCCTTAGGGAAGTTTTTCTGACTGCCCAGGGGCACCAAAGAGACTTTGCTGGAAGAAGAAATATGTGTGTATATATGTATGTGTGTGTTGTGTGCGTGCGTGTGTGTGTGTGTGTATACATATATATAATTTTTAGTTTTTGTTTTGTTTTTCAATGATAAAACCAACTCCCGCCTTGTCCTTGTCCCCTGCCCTGTGCAGTTGCCAAAGGAATTCAGCAAGTTCAGGGAACTGCCCTCAGAAAAGGTATCTCATTGGTTACATGTGTGTGTTTGGGGGCGGAAGGGGGAGCTGTATGCATGCCTAGATCTGTGCATAGAATCTTGTGTCATTGATTGTGTGAAACAATTGGCTGTCCAGTGTCTGCTGAATTCAACTTGTAAATGAGACAACGAAAGTGAAATACTGTATTTTCCATGTATGATCTGTGACATTACTAAGTTGTACAGTTTTGAGGTGGTTTGGGGAAGAATGGGGAATTTCTTCCCCCAGAATTTCTACAGGCCAGTCCACAGAGCGGGAGGCTTGTCCCACATCAGAAGGTGGAGAGTATATATTGAGAGAACAGTGTAAGTTTTTCATGTAAAGCAATGTAACTGGCATTAAACAAGTTGTAACTTTAAGTTTGACCCTGTCTCTTTGTCAAAAGCTTGTCATGTAAGTCCTATCACCCTGAGACATCCGTGACACTGACCTTCCTCATTTCTGGATGGCCCTCAGCAGTTAAATAGATTGGTACACTGCCCTTTTATGAGATGGGCTGGCAGCCTTAACGCAAAGCCAGTACTGTATACCTTCAGACAGTACACCCTGCATTCCTAGCTCCTTCATCTCGGACCATCAGAGATCATCTCATCTAGCTCTTGTCTCCCAGCAAAGCAGCACCCACTTCAGTCCAGACATTTCCAGGAGAAATCTGTCCCTTTAAATTCAGTTATTTATTGAGTGAGCACCGGGTGCCAGGTGCTGCACAGAAAACTATTTCTGCCTCAGAAAACTCATCTTTGAAGTGTGCTCATGTAAGTATAGTCAAAACACACACCAGTTAGAAGATAATTGGGGTTGGGGAGGCAGTAGTAAAAATTGTCACACTAGATTGTGAGGGGAAGTAGGACTTCTGAAAGGCAGTGGCACACAGGCAGAAGTGCATTCTTGGAAGCACAGATTGGAGCCAGGTGATAGCTTAGATGCTGAGTTTAAAGATGACAAACAAGTTTGTGTTTGAGCCTCAGTGAGGGAGTTTACCTGGTGGTAGCAGTGCTTAATGGATTGACAAAGCCAATATCTTGCAGTATCAGTGAAATTGGTAGCATAAATATCCTACCCATTTCAGAGATAAGAAAGACAGATTCAGAGAAGGTGAATGACTGCCCAGATAGCAGAGCCAGGAGCTGATAGGATTTATCCAAGGGGGCAGAACTAGATGACCTAAGTCTGAACAAGGGTTTTTTTCTCCACTATAACCATACCAAGAAAATCTTACAGATAGCACTGAAGAAAAGTCTCCTACCTAACCAGAGTTATCTTAACTACAGTGAGAACTAAATTTCAGAGGATCATATGATCGGTCAGCAAACATTCAGTTCCTGCTGTGTGCCAGGTTCAAACACTAATAAATGCTACTTTTTCCACAGCAGCTCTACTGCCTTCACCAGAAGGAAGGAGGTTCCTTACACCCAGAAAGCCTAGGCCATGCTTTACTCCACTGCTTTATCTCCCAACAGCTTCCTCCCTGGCTACCATGTTGACATACGTTAAAGGTGGAATTTGGACCCAAAGTCAACACTCTTATCTCCATGAGGTGACATGTAGAATGCTTCATGTATTTGCCAGGGCCTGTGACTACATTTTTGTAGGGAATCACCAGGTGGAGAAACACCTACCAATGCAGGTCAGTCTTAGAGTGACTTGGGGCCTGAGGTTAAATGACTTGGCCCATGGTCACACAGCTAGTACATATCAGGAACTTCCTGATCTCAAGCCAAGCCATGCCAAGTTGCCTCACATTTAAATGCCACCTAATTATCTAGTCAAATGCCCTAATTTTACAGAGGAATAACAGGCCTTTAAAGTGACTTGCAGACAGGTTCTAAGTAGAACAGCGGGTATTCAAAACCAGATTCTCTATCTCCATCTCCAATGTTCTTGCATTTGTAATAGGAGAATCCTTTTAGATCAGCAAAGGAAGCAGATGGGACATTCCTCCCTCCCCCTTTAGATTCACAGAGGAATGTCTTCAAGGGTCTCCCACCTCCTAGGGATAGAGATGCTTGTTTTTAGGATAAGGGAAGGAAAAGTAAAGGAATCTAATAATTGAGGGAACATTCAAGGCTTTTGAGTTTAAAATTCAGCAAACACTAAGTACCAACAATGTGCAAAAGCTCATTACCATTTAATGGGTGAGAACAAAGTTACGGTAAAACTCTGGTCTCATAAGGGGACGGTGCCCAGCACACAGTAGGTGCTTAATGCATGTTTAGTGACTGGCAGATAACTACAAATGCACAGTATCACGTGAATTAGAGAAATGCAGAACAAAGTACTGTAGGAAAGTTGAATGGGATGGTTGTTATCAAGAGAGGGAGCTGAAGGTGGCATTGGTGGGAAGAGTGTAGTTGTTTTCTGATGTAAGCAAAAATTTAAGATGAGAATATGTATTGGTTGGTCCCAGTATTGAGACCCTCACACACACACACACACACATGCACTCGCCCATTTTGCTTGAATACTTACCAATTTCTTTTCCTTTAAAAGAGGTTCTTTAGGGCTCTGGACTGTGTGTCAGTCAGCTTGCTTCAGCACCCTCTGAACGTGTTCAAGACTGTAGGAACCCATAGGAATGAAGGATCACACGGGTGCAATTTGTAGGCTGCTTTTCAAGCCATAACCACCTTTGTCTTTTCAGGTCTATTTCATGCTCTTCCATCTACCCTTGATGCCTCAGCCAAACTTACTGCTTGATCTCTACACATAGTTTGTATTCTTCTTTTGCCTCTTTGCCTTTGTTGACTCTCTTCTTTCTGGAATACCATAACCCTCATATCAGTTCTTTGATACCTTACCCATTCTTTAAAGCCCAAATCAAATATAATCAAAAAGTCTTCCCTGATCATCATAACCAGTAATGACCAGTCCCTCAGGACCAACCCTAATTATTCATTTGTCAACCTCATCCCCTTTTCATGTTTTAATATGCATAAGTAACTATGGATATCATCTCTCCACCAGAATGTGATGAAGAAGGTGCATCTGGAGTTCCTGGTCTTTCCCTTGGTACTGGAGAGGGGAGTTAATTATTAGGATTGGAATGGGTACACGTTAAAGCCATCCAGTGACCTGGAAGCTTCCTGAATGGCTGAGGGTAGTAGGGTTTATAGGCAGTCGAACATTTTATTAAGGACCTATTAGGTGCCAGGCACTGTGCTAAGTGTTGGGATTGCTGTTGGTTTTCATCCTTCATTTTTGAAGAGGACCAGTGACATCAGAGGGTGATGTCTTGATTTGCACATGAATTGGATTTAGGTGAGGCAGAGTTGCACAGAGTCCTTAACCTCACTTTTCCAAAGTCATCAATGGCAAGACAAAATCAGAATGACTGAGGGTGCCCTGGGATGCAGTAGATGACCTTAGCATCTTCAATGTCTGACTAAGGTCTAAGCATTCTACATACCCTGCTTTAACTGCTTTTATGGCCATTGGAACAAGTTGTTCCTATCCACCCATTCTGCCAGAGGAAATCTTCCATGCTTGTGGTAGGCATCCCACTATCTCACTGACAGGTTTGAGGCCTGGTGGTGGTACTCAACCTGGTTTAGCCTGTCTGCTGGGACAGGTTTACTGGGGCATGGCTACTGCTGGTGCATGCTACAATTTCTTGGAGCTACAGGTGAGAGTTGGGTAAAGGAAGATGAAGAGCCCTGGAAAGGGCTCAGCAAGCCCTCATGCCAGAGGTGCTAGTCCTCCCTAAATACCTTTGCTAGGTTAAGAAGAAAGGCCAAAGACATTCCTTGCCCTCAAGGAGCTCACAGTAACAAGAGACCACAAGCAAATGAATATATACAAATAAGCTATATGCAGAATGAATAAGGATTGACACAGGGAAGGCACTAGAATTAAGAGAGATGGGGAAGGTTTCCAGTAGAAGATGGGATTTTAGCTGCCATGTGAAGGAAGCCAGGGAAGCCTGTAGATGGAGATGAGGAATGTGACCCTTCCAGGCTAGGGGAACAACCAAGGAAAATGCTCGGAGACCAGAGGTGGAGTGTCGTGTTCCAGGAACAGCAAAGAAGGAAGCCAGCATATTAAGAGTACATGGTAGGGGTGTAAGAAGACTGGAAAGGCAGGGAGAAGGGCTGGGG
Source organism: Pseudochirops corinnae (assembly GCA_028646515.1). NCBI lineage: Eukaryota > Metazoa > Chordata > Mammalia > Diprotodontia > Pseudocheiridae > Pseudochirops > Pseudochirops corinnae. The sequence goes on along the minus strand of JAQQSV010000010.1, from coordinate 367,951 downwards.
CTAGGTTATGAAAGGCTTTGAATGTGAAACGTAGGACTTTGTATTTGATGCTGAAGGTGATAGGGAGCCATTGGAGTTTACATGTGAGGGTAATGTGGTCAGACCTATTCTGAAGGAAAATCACTTTGGTAGTTGAATGGAGGATGGCCTGAAGTGGCAAGACTTGTGGCAGGCAGACAGACCAGCAGGCTATTAGAACAGTCCAGCCATGAGGTGTTGGAGGGCCCATACTGGGGTGGTGGCAGTGTCAGAGAGAAGGGGACATAATGTGAGAGATTGTTGCAAGGGTGAAATCAATAGACTTTGGCAACAGTTTGGATATGGGAGGGGAATGTCAGACAGTGAGGATGATGTCAAGGTTGTGAGCCTGGGAGAATGAATGGTAATACCCTTCCCGGTAACAGAGAAGTTTGGAAGAGGGGAATGTTTAGGGAGAAAGACAATGAGTTCTATTTTGGAATGTTGAATTTAAATTGTCTTCTGGAGGTCCATTGAGTTAACTGATAGGCAATTGGAAATATAAGACTGGAGATCAGAAGAGAGGTTAGGGCTGGATAAGTGGATTTGGAAATCATTAGCCTAGAGATGGCAATTAAATCCATAAAAGCTCATGAGATCAACAAATGAAGTAGAGAAAAAGAAGAGGATCCAGCCTAGAGCCCTTTGGAACACCCACAGTTAGTGAGCATGACCTTAATGAGGCTCCAGTCAAGGTTGAATACATGGGAGAACCAGGAAAGAGGGGTATCCCAAAAACCTAGAGAGAAGAGAATATCAAGAAAAGAGTGATCAGCAGTGTCAAAGGCTTCAGAGAGGTCAAGGAGAATGAGAATTAAGAAAAGGTCATTGGATTTCCCAGTTAGGAGATCATTGTTAACTTTGGAGAGAGCGGTTTTGGTAGAATGATAAGGTTGAAAGCCAGATTGTGGGCAGTTAAGAAGAGAGGAGGAGAGGAAGTGGAGGCATGTATTGTAGACAGGCCTCCAGTTTAGTCACAAAGGGCTGAAGAAATATAGGATGATAGATAGCAAGGATAGAAGGATCAAATGAAGGGGGTTTTTTTGAGGATGGGGGAAATAATAGATATATTTTTAGGCTGTAGGGAAGGAACCAGTAGATAGGGAGAGATCGAAGTCACAGAAGGCAACTCTATATGAGATGAGGACAATGAGAGAAGAGATAAATCTTGGTAAAAGGCTTCAAAATATGAGGCAAGATTCTCAGCTGAGAATCACACATGACTTGGCAGCTGCCACCATAAAGAAGGGGAGCTCAGAATATAATATTCCAAAAGGCAAAAGACAGCCTCGCAATCAAAAATAACCTCTCCAGCAAAAGTAAGTGTAATCCTACAGGGGGAGAGGATGGGGAAGGGTGGGTTGGGAGGGGAGAAATGGATTGTTAATGGAATAGAAGATCACTAAGCATTCCTAATGAAAAAATGTGAAATGAATACACATTTTAAGATGAAAATATTGGCACCAAGAGAAGCCGAGAAAGGTACACATATTTGTGTTGTAATTAGGAGAGAATATGTGTGGATAAATTGTTTAACAGATTAGTAGAGGAATAAGAAATAAATTCTTTTCAAAACCCTAATATCTTTTAAGGCTCATAGAGAAAGGTAAAAATAACAAACCCTATTAGTGGTTTTGTTTGTTTTGATGGTCTAAGGCAGTGGTTCTCAGCCTGTGGGTCACAACTCTTTTGGGGGTCAAAAGATCCTTTCACAGGGGTCACAGGGGTCATCTAAGACCACCAGAAGACACATATTTCCAGTGGTCTTAGGAACCGAGACACGGCTCCTCTATCCATCTCCAGGCAGATCACGAGTATTAAAGGGTCGTGCATTAGGAAGGTTGAGAACCACTGGTCTAAGGAGAAAGGCATAAATGGGAAGCATACTGGGGAAGAAAGAAGGGAGGGGGAAGAAAATCACTATCACATAACGGAAGTATCCAAAATTAAGAGTATACAATAATGGAGAAAAGGGTACAGGAATGGAATGTTGTCTTATGAACCCCCTTTCATCTGAACTAGATAAGAGTGAACATAATTGCTGCACATGCATACCACCCATAAGGATTTTGACAAATACATTTAATTCAAAAGAGAAATAGGAAACCAGGACAAGCATGGGGTTGGTAGTTGTTGCTCATCCTTTGTTTTTGAAGAGGAGTGGTGACTTTGCAGGGTGACATCTTGACTCATGCATGCATCGGATTTAAGTGGGGCAGAATTGCACAAAGTTTCAGTCTCTCCCGCCCCCAGAGTCATGGAAGTCCAGTGGCAACACAAAACAGGACAACTGGGGATGGCCTGGGATGCGGTGATGGCCTTGATGTCTGACCAAGTGCTAATGCTCCACGGCACCTGCTTCAGCCACCTTCTTGACCCTTGGGACAAACTGTTCTCATCCTCCCATTCCACCAGAGGAAATCTTCACATGCTTGAGGTAGACAAATTGCGAACTCACCGAAGGGTCTGAGGCCTGTTGGAAACAGGCTTTTATGTTTTTAGATCACGCATTGGGCAACTCCCTCTTTTCTACCACCTTCTTATTTGTAAAGAGAGAGCAAAGAAGCAAAGAGAAGAAAAAGGACAAGAGGATAGATGCAGGGAAGTACACATTTAGTGATCAAGATAAAAAAAAAATACCTGTTTGTATTTCAAAGCACATCATACCCTCTCCTACCACCATCTTCCCAATCATTTTATACGTCACTACCCTCCTCATTATTCTAAGATCCAGTGACACTGGACTCCATACTGTTCCTCAGACATGACACTCCGTCTCCTGACTCTGGACGTCTTCACTGGCTGTCCCATGTGCCTGGAATTCTTTCTCTCCTTATTGCCATATCCTGATTTCCTTGGATTCCCTTGCATTGCTGAGTTGTTTTTCAGCCATGTCTGACTCTTCATGACCCCATTTGAGGTTTTCTTGGCAGGGGTTGGCCATTTCTTTCTCAAGCTCATTTTACAGATGAGGAAACTGAGGCAAACAGGGTTAAGTGACTATCCCAGAGTCACCCAGCTAGTGTCTGAGGCCATATTTGAACTCAAGAAGATGACTTTCTGACTCCAGGCACAGTGTTCTGTGCACTATGGCGCCCCCTAGCTGCCTCTTAGATTCCTTTTGGTTCCTTCTGCAAGAAGGCTCTTCATGTTGGTGCCTTCCCTTTAAGACTGCATCTTATTTATCCCAAGTATATCATGTTTGGAAATGGATATTTGCATGTTGTCTTCCCCTACTAGTAAAGTAAACTTTCTGAGAATAGGAATTTTATGGATTTTTTTTATCCTCAGTGCTTTGCACAGTTCCTGGCACATAATAGGACATTATTAAATGTTTATTGATTTGTTGATGATTTGAATGAATTCACCCATGAAGTAGAAGAGAACAGCAAAATGAAACAGAATAAAATCAAATCTGACAAGTATCACTTAACAAGAAACATTTTAAACAAATAGAATTAAAATGAGGAATCGGAGCAAAATCCAGTATGCTTCAGCTGATCTAAAAAAAGCAGCCATGTCAATCAATCATGATTTCAGATGAGGCTACAGTAAATATAGATGTGATAAACTAATAAGGGAGATAAGGGAGAAATAAAATTGCATTTATTTATTATATCTATTGTGCCTAAGAGTACCACAGATAATAGCATAGCATCTAAAGACTTAAAGAAAAAGTTAATTGAATTAGGAGAAGTAAAAGTCATACTAGTGGGGGACCTTAATGTACCATTTTCAGATATAGACACATCTAGCCAAAAAATAATCAAGAAATAAGGACCTGAATAGAACTTTGAAAATTAGAGATGAAAGAGCTCTGATCCTTATTGAATGGGAATAGAAAGGTTACCTGTAAAGGAACTGATCAAATATGTTGGGGCATAAATACCTCTCAGAAATACAGTAAAAGACAAATACTAAATACATCATCTCCCAATCACAATGCAACAAAAATTATATTAAGTAAAAGGCCTTTAGAAGGATTATAAAGTAATTGGAGACTAAATAGCATACTTCTAAAGAACTGGTGGATGAAAAAACAAATTGTAGAAACAGTAGGGAATTTCATTAAAAAAAAAAGTAACAAGTATGAGACAACATTTCAAAACTACACAGCTATTTCTTAGGGAAATTTTTATCTCTCTAAATGCTTTTCTTCTTTTTTCCTTTCAGCATTTAGTACAATCCCTGGCAATTAGTAGGTGCTTAATAAAAGTTTATATGCAACTAAGAAAACTTGAACAACAAATAAAAAATTCCCATAACAAAGTAGAAATTTTGAAAATTAAAGAAAAGATCAGTAAAATTGACAGCAAAAAGATCATTGACTTGACTTTTTGAAAAAATAGAAACTGATTTTATGAAAAAACTAATTAATTAGATAAAAATTAACTTGGTTATTTTTAAAGAGAAAGGAAAAATAAATTGTTTATATCAAAAATTAAAAAGGAGAGCTCTCAACTGGAGAAAAAATGAAGTTATCAGAAATTACTTTGCCCAAATAACAATTAAACAGATTAATTTAGAGGAAAGGATAAATACTTAGAAAAATGTAAAACATCCATATTAACAAAAGAAGAAATAGACGATTTACATAATCCAGTATCAGAAAAAATAAACTGAACAAGTCATATATTAATTCCCAAAGAAAAAGTCCTGAGGCCAAATGGTCTTACATGTCAATTTTTATCAAACATTCAAAGAACAATTACCTTTTTACCATCAGAAAAGAAGGCACCACTCTAATCTCTTTATGTTACAAATATGGTCTTGATAGAGACACCAGCAAGAAAGACAAAACATAAAACTACAAACCAATATACCTAAAGAACATTGATAAAAACAATTTAATAAAATATCAGCAATCAGATTGTTAAAACATATGAGAAGGACTATATACTATGACCAGGTTGTGTTTATGCCAGAAAGGCAGGATTAGTTCAACATAAGGAACATTATCAATATAATAATGTTAATAAATAGAGATAATAAAAACCATATATCAATAAATGCTGAAAAGACTTCTTATGCTATCCAATAATACCAGAGATAAAGCAAGGATGCCAATTATCACCATTCCTAATTTTTTACATTATTTTTATTTGTTAAATTAAAATTTTCTTTTCAGTCAGAAAAAATCCACCCATCTCCTTTCTACCCATCCTTTTCTTCCAAATGAAAAAGAAAAAGAAAACTATTAATAATGTATTGTCAAGCAAAACAAATTTCCCCATTAGCCATTTCAAAAAAATTTTATTTATAATTCTGTACTCTGAATCTTTCACCTATCAAGAGATGAGGAGCCTGTTTCATCATGAGTCCTCTGGAATCATAGTTAGTCATTATGCTGATCAGAATTCCTAAGTCTTTCAAAGTTGTTTGTCTTTATTTTTTTCTTCAATCAACAAATATTTATTGATCACCTACTATGCATAAGGAAGGCCCTGTACTAGGTGCTGTAGAGGAGGGAGACTAAAAAAGAGTAAGACATTCCCTGCCCTCAAAAACTTTAAAGTTCTTTTTCTTTTAATTAACTTTCATTTATTTTTAGTTTACATCATTGATTTCCACAAGATTTTGAGTTACAGGTTTTCTCCCCATCTTTCTCCTACCCACCACCCCAAAACAGTGATCCCATGTTTACCCCTTCCCCCAATCTGCTCTCTCCTATGTCTTCCCCCATCACCCCTCTGCCCCTCTGACTTTCCAATACAGCAAGATGTATCTCCTTACCCCAGTGCCTGTATATCTTAATTCCCAGTTGCATGTAAATAATAATTATATATATGTGTGTGTGTGTGTGTGTGTGTGTAT